>QUSF01000001.1:5250544-5436058 GCA_003676055.1 Chloebia gouldiae
CCTGGATCTCTGATTTCCCGCATTCCACAGCGCGCCCCACCCAGCAGAAGCCCCGCCGCGGACACGTCTCCCACAGCCCGGGCACAGCCATCGAGAGGTTGTACCGAGCCATCCCTGGCTGCACCCGTGGCCTCGATTCACTAAAGCCTCTTGGCGTGTGCTTCAAGAGGACGTGATAAATCTTGCTCACTAATTGCCGGGCAAACTTAGCTGTTTTAATATTTTTAAAATTTATTTTATTATTACTATTCTTTTTAATGACTTCTGGGATGGGACTGGAGACACAGCGCGACTTAACATTGTTTTCAGGTAAAACCCCATGGCAGTGAGCGTTTGCTATCTGATTGCATGTTCTTGCTTTGTATTTTATACAATATAAGTGCAGAAATACCAATATACTCCAAACCTGATAGGACTGAAGGAAATCCCAGGTTGCCTCCAAAGTTGTCTTGGGCTCTAGTATCTGATGCTGGACTTGCAACTAGGCATTAAACTTACAACTGCATTCTTGCTGTGCTTTGGGATCCACGAGTTGATGGCCTTTAATGCATGGCCTTTCATGCCTTGCATTACTTGGGTTTGGATTGCTGTCTTTTGGTTATAACTATAGTTTCGTTTTTATATTATTATGCATAGTCACACTTCCTCCTCCGAGAGTCTGGAATAAAATTCGGGAAAACATCATGGGGGAGGGAGGGAGAAAGAAGAACACACAGCAGTCAGTAATATTCTGGAAAGTAAAATAACCCTCCATTTAAATATTTCCCTTTTTAGTATCAGTGACTGTAATGAGTTAGTTTTTGGTGGGGCACTGAGACTGCTCAAGACCTAGGCTGCATTAGGGATAAGTTCATTTCTGTGGGCTGAGCGGTGGCTTGTCATACCAGAGTGTGTTCATCTGCATCAAGTGGAGGATGTTAAATCACATCTCCATGGTTTAGTCTGGTGGAGTAGCATGCTGTTTCGCACTGCAAATAGAGGAATAGCCACACAGAATTAAAAAATAAGTTGCAAAAATAATACCAGTTGCATGCAAATTCAACATGTTCCACATTTTCATAGCATATGGAAAAAGCTATAGGAAAGCAACAGCAAGCTCCACTGCAAAATATTGAGTCCCTTCTTCCTGCCATACTGATCTGGGAAAAATTTAGCAGGCTAGTGGAAAACAAGCAAACAAATGGCAACAGAAAAGCCCTTATAAATCAGGCTAATAGGAAAGTAAGGCAGCAACTTATTCTTTCTGGCAATAATTAACTCTGATGACGGCCCCCCATCTCCCTTTTTGAAATATCTAGCCGAGGGTTGTGGTGCCTGTGAAGAAGCATTTGCTCAGCAAGGGAGCAGCTGTCAGCTGCATGCTGATTTCTCCTCCCTAGGAACAGGCTTTAGCACACTGTGATATGGGCAATGCTTCACAGTTATGGTAAACACTTAGGATATTTGTCATGTATTGTTTGTGCCTACATGACACCTATCATTTTAAATCTGGCAGCTGAGATATCTGTCTGTGATTACAGTGGAGCTGCACTGATTGTCTAAAGTGAAGATATGGCTAAGAGAATGACCTTCCTCCTAGTAAATCCTTAAAAATTAAAACTAAAATATCCCTGAATTTTTTATTACTTAGTAGGGCCTCTTGTGGTTGTCTGAAGGTCGTCCCTATCTCAAAAATGGGTTGCTCACAGGAAGCAAATCACATTGAGACAGGTGGAGCTCTAATGACTACCTTCAGTTTTCCCCAGACAGAAAGGTCTACGCTGCAACTAACAGCACTGCCAGCAGTACTGCAGGAAAGTTCCTTATCTGATTAAGGAATTGAAGTTGTCATCAAAAAAAAGGATTAGCAGAAAGAGCCCAAACTGCAATCGTATGAGCAGCCTTAACCCTCAAATGCCTGAACTCTCTGAATGCCATATTTCTCAGCTTGCACTTGCTTGTAATGCCTTTCTCAGAAGAGACACCAACAAGCAGTGTGAGAACCACAGGTTGGAAGTCCTCCGGCAGCAGGAGTCTTCTTGCTTTTGCTCAATTAGAGATGAGAGCATTTCCACCACTTCTTGCACCATCACCTCCTGCCTCAGAGGAATCTAGCAGTCAAATTCTTTGGATGGTTAATTACTCTGGCTTGGGCAATTCTGTTGTGCTAGCACTCAGAGCACTCAGCCTGTGGGTGTCTTCCCAGGACTGGAAACCAGATTTATCCCCAGCCTATCCTTGAGGCCCAATGTTGTTATGTTCCGTTCAGGCCATGTTTTCCCCTTCCCCAGAATCCTGGACATCATATCTGATATCCCTGAAACCCTCCTTCATGCCCCAAAGGGGTTGGTGGAGAGCCAAGAAGCCCTCCCTGTCAACAGCCTAGAAAAACCCCTGACATTTTCTGTTCACGCTCTTACCCGGCTCTCTTGCCCCACTCTTTTCCCTGCTCTTCCCTCTTGGACCATGGAATAAAAGAGCTGAACATCCACCACATCAGGGAGAGCCTCTTTTCACTTTTCCCCTCTCCAGATGTTTCCCCCCTCTCAAGGCTCGTAGGGGCTGAGAGAGGTAGGGGAAAACCACACACCGTGCCTTCTTTCTTGGCTGTTTTTGTCATTCACAGTACACCTTTCCCCTGGAGGCTCATGCTTTTTGGGGCCTTTGGACTAGAAATTAAACTTTTAGGTATAAGTTATAGTTTGTATAACAGACATTCAGAAAAAATTCTTAGTTCTCCTGGTCATTTCCATCCAATCAACATGTACTGAAAAATTAGTATGTATCCATCAGTGCTGACTGAGAAAATAACTCCTGAGACAGCAGTTTTCTTGCAGTAAAGCTGTAGTAACCAGAGTTTGTAATTGATATGCAGTTTTCTCAAACTCTTACAACACTAATGTTCAATGTGGGGAATGTATCTACTCTACAAGTCATTTATCTTTGGCTTTCCTTTATTAAACAACAAAAAATTGAGAAATTGTTGAATCATAAGTTTTCATTAGTAGTAATTTATCCCATGTTCTAGTTAACCACCTGGGACTCTACAGAAGCATGCTTGTGGTGTTAGTTACTCAGACCAAGACGTGGGAGAAAAAGTGGTAGAAATTTCTTGCACGCAGAGCTTTTTCACAGTGTACAAAACAGAATGATGATGGGAAACATGTCAAATGCCAATAGATGAAGTACATCTATGAAAAAAGTGAAAACTAAGTGACTGCCTTTGAAAAACCAACGCATTACAAAGTAAACAGATGTGTGCTATTTCTGAAAGCAGCTCACGAAAGGGATGAGTGAGCTTTTTGGAGGCATGGTATTGCTTCAGATCTTCTGAAGAAAGACAAGGAAATATAAACTCTCAATATGCTATCATCCAAATAAAACCTGTATTAGATCCTTAGATCATCTTTTTCTCAGCACTGGTGAATTTTTAATTTTCTGCTGTCACTGAGTTATGTATGTGGTCTTGCTTCAAGAATGATTGTGCTGTTATTGCCCACAACAGTACTCTTCCTGTAAACTTAATCTAATGTAGGGAAAAACTATGTCTCCAAGCTCTTTTCCACAAGCATAATATACACCAATCTAAAGACTAAGTCCAGAACTAAATCAGCACGAGTTTTGCTTCAGTAAGCACTATGGACCCTTCCCAAGGTAAATGAAAACTCAGCTCTATTTGTTTGTTTGTTGGGGTGTTTATGTGTGTGCGTGTTGGTTTACATCAGGTAGTTTATAACTTTTCTCCCAAGACTGCGTTTTTTTACCTTCTGGCACTCTTTGCTAGCCGAGCTGGAATGCAGTTCTGGGAAGTATATCTACTCTGAAAGCCAGAGCTACCAGATGGTGGCACAATCTCCACCAGGAGGTTCTAGAGCAAAATGTTTCAATTTTTTTTTTAACAAGTCCTCATTACAAAGAGGTTATTTATAGTGTTATTCTAATAAGAAGCCAAAACAGAGCAGCCTTTTATTAGAAGTCACAATAAAGGGCATTACACTGAGGCCTCCCTGTGCATAAATACCACTTACTGTGCAAAAGTTGGCCTGGAGAGCAGAAAAACTCAGCTTGTATTAGCAGAGAGTTCATTTAGCTAGGAAGGTTTTAAAGAGTTTAAGCAGCATTCATTCAATTAATTCCCCACGTGACAATGTCATTTTATCCTAGCTATTTAAGAATTCAGAAATGAGGGAAAAAAAAAAAAAGAGAGAAACTCTGTTCCCTCATGAGACTTCATCTGAAGAGTTTTATTAAAAGTCCTGTAAGTTTGCCTGTTTCAAAATATCCATTTAAAACAGCCTTTCCCCAGTCCAAATGCAGAAAATTCTGAGTAATAATAATAATACTCTTATCTTCTAGGTGAATATAAGTGGGTGAGAGAAAGCAGCAGAGGAGCTCTTTTTGGCTCACTCTGCAGTGAAGGTGCTTTCTGTAAGTCCTGACCGAGGCATCTTCAGCCAGGGAATCTGAGGGACAGGTCCTTGGCCTCTCCTGGGCACAGGCTCCTGGAGGGTATGTTTTGTTTCAAACAACCCACAAATAAATTCCAGGATTAGGGCAGTTTTCTCTGTCTCTTGAAGTCGTTGGAGTGTAGGTGAAGAGCAGCCCCCAGGCTCCAGAAACATGCTCCCAGTCTGGCTTAGGGATGGAGCATCCCGGTCACCCCTGCTGCTCCTGGTGCTGCTGGCCCCCTGCCCAAATACATCCATGCTCTCTACACTAATTTTTGGGCTTGGGCTGCAGGACGTGTGCTTTCTCTCTCTCTCCCCAGCAAGTGCAATAACGCGTTGCGTTACAGCGTTACAGCCTCCAGTGCAGCTTCGGGGAGTTTTTGAGGAAAGGGGGAAGGAGGGGCAGACGAGAGAGAAGAAATCGAGGAGGCAGATGCGCGTGTCCGCAGGAGACAGCCGGTTTTGGCCGGTGCGGCGGGCAGGGATGGTGCCAGCTGCCCGCCGTGCCGGAGCATCCCCGCCGCCGGCCGGCTCCCGGGGAGAACCGGGGCCGGCAATGGCACCCGCCCGCCGCCGAGCGGCACCAAGGCACCGAGGCACGGCGAGGTCCCCGAAAAATCTACCCCACCAAGGCGGCAAGACGGGAAACTGCGCTTTTCCCTCTCTGCCACAGGAGCGGCATGGAGAGAACGCTGCCCGGGGAGCCCCTTAGAGCCTGTCCGGGGAGCGCGAGGCAGCCGGAATCGTTCCTGCTGATCACACGCAAATGACTGGAAAATTAGCGGGGTCTGCAAGTGAGACTTCTCAGTTCCTAAGCAATAGCAAGGAAAAGGTTTCTGGAGAGGCAGGGTGAGTTACACAGCGAGGAAGGGAAATTCCAGCCCAAATTCCAGCTTTTTTCTCAAGCTTCCCTCCTTGCATGTCACTATCTACCAGGCATGTCTGTAGATGGTGAAGCCAGTCTGGTGCACAAGTGGCTTCACTAACTTTAAAAAAAAAAATCTGTTCTTTTGTTCACATAAAAATTAGGGAATTATACCGAGGGCTTTGGATACCCAAGAAGTCCACATTAATGGAGCAGAGTTATACCCCTCAAAAACCTCACTGCATGCTTTGGTAACATCCACAAGGTGCATAGTACTCTTTGAGCCATGGATGCAGGGACAAACTAAACATAGAACAAATTATTCTGATGTAGAAAAGATCCCATACATCTGCTAGTGGTATAACAACAAACAATTTTGGAGAGTCTGGATATGTTGTTTTTGAATTGCTTGTAAACTCTGTTAAAAAGAGAGACATTTTTAATATTGTCATTTATGTAAGTTGCTACTAATATTTAAATTAGCAAAGTCAGCTTTACTCCTCACAAAGGCAATGAACTGAGAGTTCAGGCTTATTTATCCAGGCATTCTAAAATACAGGAATGTTAATGAAATAGTGTTATTGAACATAGCAAAACATTTTGCAAAAGACAAGATTAAGAAATGCTTATACCATTTAGTGTGGAGATAAAACCATCATATTTAATGGTTGTTTAAGGCAAAGCTAGGGATCTCTAGCTACTCTTACACCTCTTTTTTCTATTAACTGAAAAAATTGGAGCACTGATAAATGGTTAGGATTTTCTAGTTAAGATCTTTGTGTGACCCAAGCTGTAAAGAATACTGAACCCATTTTCTTGTTTCTACTGTGCAAGTGTATAATATATCCTAGGTTTAATTCAGTGGTTTTCATACAGATGTTTACAAGGACAAAACTAATTAAAAATAAGTATTTAACTGGCTTATCTTCATTTGGTATTCAATATGGGCCTGGAGGAAAGGTTTCCAACAGCCTATGCTGTGCAGTAGCCCCTTCCCTTACACTTCAAAAAAATGAGAGCATGTTATGAATTCTGAAGCCATTTCAGTATGCCATTAAGCTGATGCTTATGAGTTTTGTTCTGATGCTGTTGCTATGCCAATTTGAGACAGGAAAACAGTCTCTAAGCATTTACTGAAAACATTGCTCATCAACTGGAAAAAAAAGAAAACAGGGAAAAAATCCAGACATCAATCTGGTACTTGAAGAGAAACACAAGCTCCCCTGTTCTGGCAGCCGGTTCTCCCACATGTACACAGAGCCCTCTCCCTGCCATTGTGAAATATTCACATATGTCAACCACCCAAAAATGTAGCAGTGAAGAGCAAAAGAGCATTGTACAGAGGCTTTCTTGCCACTCCTCACAGGCAGTCACTGTGTTGCTGAGTTGATGCCCAACATCTTTACCAAGCTCAGGCCACACTGGGACAACATTTTTCTCCCTAAGAGCTGATGAGCACAAACCCTGAACCCAGACATAGAAAGAGCAGTTAAACAGTATTTACTGTGTGATTTAGATAGTTTAAATCTGCCCTCTGAGCATCCTTTTCGACCATGAGAAATTAGTTTTTACACTCCCTTAGGCCTTTTGTGCGCTGGCCACATGCTGAAGGAAGACATTGCAGGTGGATAGAGTGTGCAATTGGCTGAGGAGGTGATGTGATTTAATTGTGCAGGCTCCAGGCAAAATGCTAACTGTCAGACAGGACCAGATGCTGCTATAGTCCCAGCTCTGGGCATCCCTCAAGGATAGAGTTAATGGTATGTGGCACTAGGGATTGCAAAACAGCACAGCTTTTTCCATCCATAGTAAACCATGCTTCTTCTCATTAAATGTGTCAGTATTTAGTTGAAGTATATTTAGAAGCATTCATGTTTGCTAAAACAACACAAAGAAAAAACCTCAAACTCATTGAAACTCTCATTTGTAGTGAAGTATTAATATACTTTTATCCAAAGTAAAAGTCAAGAACAAGGCTTTGGTTTTTTAATCTTTTTTGAGAATCATAATTCTTCTTTGTTTCTACCATTTTGTTCAAACTCGTGACATCATACTTTTGCTTATTGTATTAATATTTATTTTGTGTGCCAAAAAGAGTTTAACAGCATCAGAAAAAGGAATTTGGATACTTTGCTTAGTGTTTATCCATGGGAAAGTTTTACTTTTGGTTCTCAGTTTGAAGAAACTTCTCAAAACACAAGAAACCCCTGCTTCTGACCAGCTGTTCTCTAAAGATCAGTCTGTGTTAAGTTAAGGTTGCCACAGTCACCCCAGCCCCTCCACCCCTCTCCCTGCCCTCGCATGATGACTCAACTTCTAATGACACAGTCACACAAGGGTTTTTCCACAGCACCTGTCCCATTTGACAGCCTGTAATGAATGAAAGGGTTGAGCAGTGTTTATTTTTATCTTCTCTTTTCAATTTGAGCTCTGCTTTGGGGACAATTGTCAAAAGCGTATTTAACCACTCTCTTTTAAAGACTTTTGTGCATCCTTCCAGTTGCATCCCTGTGCTTATAAAATTGACTTTCAGAGTTATAGCTAAGTAAAGTCACAATTTCCGAGTAGATGACTATTTTACTTTATTTTTATGATTAAAGAAGAGACACAGCAGCATTTTGCATTTCTCATAAGGGAACATTTCATCTTTGGGGGAAAATGGAGCTCTTCCAGCTCTTCCACAGCACTGTAGTTTTAATAGAGAGAGTCATTCTGCCCCATTACACACAGGAATGCTATTACAGGTATTGCATGTAAAATGTTCAGTGAGACAGCTGGCCATGGGACTGAGGGATGCTCACAAAGACAATGCAAGCTGTGTCAACAAGCACTAGCTTAACAACCATGTAGGCACAATTGCAAAAATAAACATTTATTGTGCTTCCTTGATCCTTGTTTAAATGATTGATTGTCACATCACTTTCCCTTTCCTTTCATGGTTGTTCTCTATCATAAGGAGTCTCATTTCCTTGTGCTGTTTTCCTTCTATCTGTTCCCATACTGGGAGGGTTTGACAGGAGCCTGACCCAAGAAGGAACTGGTGGAGAGACTGAACAGATGCAAAACCTCATCCCCTTCTCTTACCCCAAACTTTCCTCCTCAGTCCTGGCTATTCTTCCCCTGGAAACCCACCCACTTCCACTGAACGTTTGCAGGCAGAACTTCTGTGTGTGCACAGCCATGACAGGCAGCAGCACATAAATCTGCCAGCTCCAGCTCATTGGGTGTGCTTGGCCAGCAGCAATAGCAAAATGCATGCCTTTCCACTATAAGAAACCTGCAGTGAAACCTTGGCTAGGTATGATGCTTGCACAGGCAAGAGCATGAGTATTTACTTTATATTTACTTTATATCCATTTGCTAAGTGCTTTCACTTCTCCACTTAGCAGGAGGAGCAAATAGGATGGCCATTCAGAGGGTGTGCAGGGGATCAAATCTTTGGCTTTGTGTGCTTTAGAACTGTGGCTCCCATCTACTTACATCAGTCCCTTTTTACAGATTAGTTGCTCAAACCTCCATGACTGGGTAGTAGTGGAGCAATTTGCCATAGGGGACTGTATCATTCTTTATCCATTACCAGAGTCATTGCTTTCCCTGGCATTGCTTTTCCCTGGCTTTTTCTAACACATGCAAGCACCTGCAGTCTCTGTTTGTACAGCTGTGTATCCTTCAGGGAAGCTGCTCACCTAACCTGACCTTGTCAGGTGCCTGAACTGTGTTGCAGGTGAGTAAAAGGAAAATGTTTCTGGATGTGGCTGTGGCCAGTGACTCCAGCTGCACTGCACACTGCTCTGTTTTCAGCGTGTGGCAAAAGAAAGCAGAAAGTGAAGACAACATTTACAGTAATCAGTGGGAAAAAGAGTGGGAGGCTTTATAGAAAATCTCTTTTCCAGATATTATTCACGTTCACATCTAAGTGTGGTTTTTCAGGGACCTGCCCATATTGCCTCCCTTTCCCCTCCCACAGATTTCTGCTCAGTAAGTACCACAGGGGTAAAGCAGTCTGTTCATTAGCTATCAGTGGTTACTATCATAGGAGGCTCACAGGTGAGATCAAGGCTTCATTTTTCCAGGTGATGGATCCATAAAGATGTTGCAGGTTCCTGCTGTAGGCCTGGCCCTGAAATGAGGCAGCAGGTCACAGCAAGCTTTGAAATACCAGCCCCAGCTGCTACCTCAAGGTTCAATTTAACCAGCACAGTTCCCCAGAGAGTGACATTACCAAGATCTCTTGGTGAGCTGACTCCACAGGCTGGAAGTGAAGAATAATATTTCAAATGAGTGGACTGGCAGAGTTCAAAGGGATAATAAGCATTTAAATTCAACATGAAAGACATCTTCCTCTGCAGAGCTTTAGGATGGAATGTAGCCAGGCAGATAAGCTATTAAAAGCCCCTTTAATCAAGACTATTAACATGGAGATTTTTGTCATAATTAAAAACATCCCCCTATTCAATCAACTTAAAGGGAAAGTGATACAAAATGTAATTTATTTTTTCTATTTGAATCCCTTATAAAATAACAGAAAAACCATTTTTTTTTCCTTGCAGGCAATCACATTGTCACTAAAATTATCTTTGAGAGAAGATTCATTCATGCTCATATTTTAGCTTGTCGTGAACTGCTGCACTAGTAGTTCAACAAAAAAGGTAGAAAGCCTACATTTTTACATTTTTACTTCCCAAGTGTTTCATTTTCTGACCATAAGCAATAGTGAGATAAGTTAAAAGGAAAATTTTTCTTCTCACATATTTCCTGATGTCTCAGAAGATGCCGTAGAAAACAGCATCATGTCAGCTCATGCAGAAAGTATACTTTCTTTTTTGTTTTTTTTTTTGGGGGGTTTTTTTGGGGTTTTTTTTGGTGGTTTTTTTTGTTTTTGGTTTTTTTTTGTTGTTTTTTTTTTTAATGCATTTGGAATTAAACCACATTAAAAGAAGCCTACCTACTTTGCAGAAGGCAAAGCAGACAAAATAGCATCATGCACTTCTATTCAGCAAAGCTTGTGAGTACCAGAAAGGGAAGATGACACTTCAGGAGATACAGAGTACTACCAGTGCACCTCTCTCCTTTCCTAATCCAGGAGCTCTTAGTCCTGTGTGCTGTGGGAATCCCCTCTTCCCTCTAAGATAGCTGATGACTATTCAGCTCACAATGATGAAGAATAGGAGAAAAATTAATAGGACCAGAAAAACTTTCTCAAAGCACCCACAGCAGGGTTGCTTCACACAGAAACATGGCATCTGAATGGAAATAGGCAGTCCTTAGCAGGACAAGGGTTGCTGTTCACTTTGTTTTCAGGCAGATTCGCAGACCTGAGTGGTTACAGAGGAAGAGCAGCATATGGGACATGCGTGAAACCTTGCTGAGCCTCCCACGCAGTGCTAAGCCAGCTAGCTAAGAACCTAATCCTGGGCAGGGAAAATATCACCATCTGACAGGGCTTTGCCAGTGTGAAGCAGCATTTCTCACAAGCTGAGAAGCTGTTCAATGGTACAGCTGTGGTGAATCTGAGGATGTATCCTGTTGATCTTACTAGACCCAAAGAGGTTTCAGAGTGCTTTGCTTGTCATGCTCCCATTGCTTTGCACTCCTCAAATTTTTAGAAAATATTTTTGCTTTGAATTCTTCTTCATTTCAAACTGGTACTGACTCAACTGGAAGATCCAGAAGGAGCATAAATCACAATATATCATATACACCAGCTCAGTGCTACCTCTGGTTTATAGTACAGCCGTCTGCTAACCCAGCTCCATTGTTTTGTCCCTGGAACTTGACTGGACAGCTTCTGCAAAAAGCCTTTTGTTGGACTACAAAACCTGAAAATAAATTTGAAAACTCCAATGTTCTGAATAAAGCCTTGAGCAGTGCACTTTCAAGGTGCATCTTACCCTCTCATTGCGTTGAAAGCAATCAAACATCTCCTTACCTGAACTGAAAATGCTGAAGCAGCTGCAAAACCAAGCATCTGCTTGATAAGGTGGGATATCCCCATGCAAGCACCGATCTGTACAGCCCTGGTGTAAGTGCCCTGTCTGAGCCAGAGAACATATGCTGAATGGCAACTACCATATGAGATTGCTGCCTGACAGGGCTCTTCAAAGATCACCATCACCCTCCACTAAAAACATTAGATATGTGTATTTTGTCCTGTAGATCTGTATGGGTTCGGAGCAGCATCTACCTTTTTACAAGTGAGGAGCACCTGCATCAGCATAGCTATTTATAATATAAACATCATATCAGCTTTTCCAAGCTGGTCTAAATCACAGACATCATCTTGCTTTCCTTGGCAGCTTAGTCCTCTATCTTCACCCTTCAGAAACTTGATGAAATATGCTAATTTCCACCAGGCTCTATCTGTTCCTGTTCCTTAGAAGGTGTCTGTGCAGGGCACAAGCTGAATAGAGCTGTGCCAGCTTATGGCAGCAGGCATCAGCTGTGGTAAGGCTTGCTTACCAAGCCTTGAGCACTGCCATGTTCTGCCCTGTGCATTACAGGCAGCCTTTCCTTGGGGGTACATGTCTGGAGGAACAGAATCCAGGAGGAAGGCAGGATCCACCTGAGGTGCTTGAATGGTTCCTAGGCATTAAATCTATTTAGTCACTACTTGAAACGGAATCTATTTGAGGGCTGTTTGATGACTTTATTTAATAAAAAGGCTCTTATTTAAGTGCTGGTTACTCTTACATTTAGTGAAAAAAGAGAGATTATTTCCAATTTTGTCTCCTCAGATAAGAAGAATTAGCTGCTTTTGCTAATCTCCTCTTAGTAAGTAACCAAGAAAGATTCATTATTGTCTCTTGAACCTAAAGAAATGTCAAAGGTATTAAAACATTGATATTTTGTTGCAGTGAGATCTGTGAGATAAACCAGTAAGCTGCCTGAAGGCAAGATCTGAGATTACTCATCTGATTCTGTTGCTGTGATATGTATGGCATTGTGGCATAAAATTGCTGTGAGTCACCCCTCCCCTGTCAAGGTTCATACAAATGGCTGTGCACCATTTATCATGGTTATAATGGACTCAAAAGGAACAGAACTAGAAACTGAGAGCTGTTTGTGGTGCTGATTTTCAGAACAAAATATGACCTTGCTAGAACCTGTATTTTTTTTTTTTTTAGCAGTGCCAAATGAAATGCTGCACATGACCTTATCAGATGATGCTGAGAAAAAACAGTGTTAAATCATTTGGGTTCAGCCAGTTGGTACTCAGAATCATCTAAATGCCCTAAAAAAAGATTATTTCTCCTAAATTAATCTCTTTTCTTCCACCTATCCTTCCTGGTCCCATTTTTATTTTATTACAGTCTTTTTCAAGTCCATTGAGAAGACAACATAAAAAAATCCTTGCCTGGTGAAAAGACTTGTCCTGTCTGAGTGTCCAAGATGCCCATTTTTCTTGTTCACCTTCTGGGGATTGTGTCTACTGTCCAGCTGTAGCTCTGTCCTTCAGCCTTGTGCTTTAAGCTTACCATGGCCCATATTTCTGAACTTGCTTGAGTTAAACGACACAGAGGCAGGCAGTGGTCATCCAGCATGTATCAGCAGCCTGGGTTTCTCTCTTTGCTGCCCAGGACAGCCTGGGGGATGCCCTTGGCTTGTTTCACCCTTCCTCCAGGTTGCCTGAAACTGTCACAGATCACAGCAGGACAGACGTTCCACCAGCACATTTCTTCCCTTTCTCTGAGTATGTTTTAGAGGCAATAAATACTTCTGGGCTTTCAAAAAAAACAAAAAACCCAAAAAAAACAAAACAAAGCCAAACAAAACAGCATTGAATAGCTTTTTTGACAGTTTGGAAAAGCAGATTAAGGTTTTTTTTTTTGCATTTCTTTTTTATAGAAGGTGATAAGTAATGAGCTGTAGCACTACAGTAATGAGCATCATCCAGCATTCTTTCTCCACTAACCTATGGCCTGGCTGTCACATAAACCAGTGCTAAAGCAAGAGGCCTTGGTGTCATTAAAAACACCTTTTCTCAAACACCACTGTTGAATTAAAATGGATTTTAACATCAAAATTCCCATCACTACCATCACTTCAACCTTCACAGAGTAAGGAAACTACTCAAGCTATAGCAAGGCCTTACAGCCTTCTCACCAACTCTGTTCTGGATCTTGTTGTTGAACCTGGAGAAAAGATAAATAACAGGGAACCTTGTTAATGTCTGTGAGTATCTAAAGGGAGGGTACAAAGGGGATGGATCCAGGTTCTTCCTGGTGGTTCAAAGCAATAGAACAAGAGGCAATGGGCAGAAACTGATGCACAGGAAGGTCCACCTGAATATCAGGAAGAACTTCTTTACTGTGCAGGTGACCATGCACTGGAAGAGGTTGTCCAGAGGGGCTGTGGAGTCTCCCTCATTATTCAAGATTTGCCAGCCCTCAGGTCTTTTTTCTAAGGAGAAGTGAGAATGCTGTCAGTTTTGAGTGGTGGGGTTTCTTCAGAGAGGAGGTAATACTTTATTGTTGTCAGACCCTGAACAAGTTTGATGTATCTTGTGCCCACAACAGAGGGATTCACATCAGTGTCCATGGCCCTGGAACCTTTCAGCTGATATAGCTCAGCCCCCCAGAGATGCTAGGTTCCTATGCAGTTAGCCATGCTACCAACAGCTGTTTAATTTAGAGTATTTTTCAGTGGTGAGCCCTCTCCCTGCCTCTCAAGAGCCCAAAGGCAAGGAAAGCCCATTCAGAAGGGCTGCCCTGACTGTGGGGTTTTGCTGGGCCACTGCTGAGGGTTTCATTTTAACTCTTATTGCCACCCAGAAATGCTCAGTTTTAGTGGCTCAAGTCTCCTCAAGACACACTCTCAAAACCACTCTCCACTCAACCATTGCCCATTGTTCCCTTGCTGGAAAGCAGACACAGCTGCTACGCTATATTTCCTGCTCCAAGGAGGAAAGGGAAGAAAACAGCTGGATCAGCCCAGTCTCCACAGGCCAGGAGCCACAGACACATTTTCACGTGGCTCATGTCTGCATGGGAAGAAACCACAGATTCAGTTTGTGAAATACATACTCAGATTTCTCTCCATGTCTCCTCTTCCTTACCTGAGGAAGATCCAACCTTGATATTGATTATCTATTTAATGCTAAAAAAAGATATCCCAGACTATACTTAAAAGCCTCTTGACATGTATCCAGATCCAGATGCAACCTGCAGGAACCCTCAAACTTAGAAGACCCAGAATTCACACTGGACCCAGGCTGGTACTGGCACATATGACACAGATGGAACCAGGAGGGGGACACCACCAAATAAAATCAACAGCTCCATCACAGCTTTGAGTCCTTCTCTGCCTTTCTGCAGCTTTGTCTGCCTTCAGAGTGCAGGGAACAGGGCACACACCCCATAACACACCCGAGCAAAATGTCAAAGTGAAAACAACCTTTTCTGGGCTTTAGCTGTTTTTGGCTCTTCCTTCTCCTGAAGCCTGGACCCTGAAAACACCTAACTCCCACAGCCATCCCTCCATCCCTAGGCACTCCTTTTGTCTTCTAGCTGAACTGTCCTTCCCCATGGTGCTTGACAAACCTCTTCCCAGGACTTCTGCCCCACACCCTGTCTCCACCCTGGCACAGAGGACGAGGTCTGTGCACTCCCTGAGTCACTGCAAGCCAAACGGGCAAAGCTCAGCCCTGAGGATTCGTCATACCCTGACATGCCAGGCACAGAGAAGAAAATAACTCTGCTATCTTTTTCGGAGCAGGCTGCAGCTTCGTGCCTTCGTTATGTATTGCTCTTGTCATCAGCCGAAAAGCATGCAGGAAAACAGCCAAGCCTAGCTTATCAAATGTGCCTGGTAAGAATATCTTGTGGTTTAAAACCTTGGCACAGCACACGGCACAGGCAAATGCTTCTGCTGCAACTGTTTGAATTTTCCTGGCTATTTTGGAGGGAGGCCACAGGGATGAGTCTCACCCTGAAGTTGGTCATGTGTGAGAGTCTTGCTGAACCAAGGCCAAAATTTCCCTACAAGAAAAAAGGCAGAGCTTGTATAAGCATGAAAATTAACAATAACCAAAAAATATTTACTCTCACTTCCATAAGGCGTGGAAATGATGAAAAAATCAACAGTAAATTAGCTAGAGATGAACATTTGGATTCAGATTTCATTAATGTGCACATCTGGTTAAAATGAGGTGTGATTTATTGCAAGCTCTAAGGAGATGTATGGGCCTCTATTAAGAGATTAGGGAGAGGTGTCTCCCTCCTCCCCCAATCAATTTGTTTCCTGTTTCAATTTCATAATAGCCAGTTTGAAATTTCCACAAACACTAATGGGATCTGTTTTCCTTCATGAGAGTTCGCTCTGCCTCCTTTGATAATCAAAGATATGACAAGGCAGCAGCCTCGGCACAGTCTGCCAGGATGGGCTTGGCAGTGTTGCAAAGGGCAAGTCTGCCCCAATGGGGAAGATTTTCTGCTCCCAGAAAGACAGCACAGCATTTATAAAAAATCACTCTTCCAAATTAATGAAACGGCTTGCACTAAGTGGGCATTTAGCTAAGCTGAGCACCAGACACCTGATGGTGACATTAAGCACCTGAGGGTGGGAGTGGCAGTGCCAGCCATGGGGAGCTGCAGGTGCTGTGATTTTTCCACCACCAAGAAGCCCTGTTCTCCTGTCCCATTCTTGCCAGGCTGCTGGAGTTCTCAGCCAGCCCATGGGCACACATTTTATGCCCCAGGATGCTACTGCCTGTACAGGCCCATGGTAGTCCAATCTGTTGCTGCACCCCTAAAAAATGTGGTTTTTAAACCTGATATTGTAAAAATTGCCCAAAAGATCTCCATCCTCTCAGGGGGAAACTGGTAGGGTAAGATTTATGTCCCTTCTCAGGTGCCCAAGAGTATGGAAGGATAAAGGTGACTCCAAATAATCCCCTGTATATCACTGTTTACTCCTAGCAAAAGTTTAGCTGTCAGTGTTAGGTGTGTGAGGGAGAAATTAAGCAGCCGTGGGTTTCATGTGGCAGCTAGAGCTGAATGTACTCAGTTATTGCTCAAGCCCACACAGTCAGGCTGTGGAAGAGATACATGCATAATTCATATACTTTTAATTAAATGGTAACATCTTTCAATATATTGAATTTACTGCAATTACATTTATTGCAATTACATTTATCTCTTCACACTCTTTGACCTACTAAAGCAATTTTTTTTTTCCTTCCAGTTACAATATGAGCATAAACAACACTAACTGAACTTCAGGACTAGATGTGACAAAGGAGACCTGGATCTGTTCCAGGCTGTCCCCACTGGAGAGAGCAGCACCACAACAGGGATGCCCAAGGGCCACTGAGGGAGATAGCTAACCCCCAGCTGCAGGGAACAAGTCCTGCATGTTCTATTGGTGCTCCTTGGGGTTGGATACAATGTTCTTGGAAGGGTTTTCAAGCAAAAAAAATCTGTCCTGCAGGAGCTTTTTTCAAGCACTGCAGCCAGGGTGTGCAAGCTGGTGGGAAAGTGGTTTGGGATTGGCAGAGGTGGCCTTTGGACACCAAGACACCGCAGCACTGCACAAAGATTTTGTTCAGGACAAGGGTGTCCCTAGAAAGTGGAGCCTGTCCCTTTTGCCATTGAATTTGTAGGTAATGCACACAGCTAGGAGATGTGTCACCTCTGAGGAGCAGGCAGCTGAGACCCACCATGGCACGTTATTCTCTGCCAAACTCATTGCTCGGCTCCCCACAGTCTGTAGTGGGATCTGTTCGGTGCAGTGCAGGGTCAGTGCCTGGGTCTGCTGGGCTGGGCAGGACACAGCACAGCTGTGCTGGGGACCACTCTTGTGTGGGAAGATGTTTCAAGACCCCAAGGATGGGCCACAGGACTGGCAATGCAGGAATTCAAGTCACTGCACTAATCCAGTTTTTCCAGGGTGGGAACCTAAATCAACTTGCTGGGGAAGAATGGGAGATAGAAATCCTACAAGGATAGGATGAGGGTGAAGAAAGGAGACCACTCTCTCTTCTACCACATCCCCCATTTCTTTCCAGGGCTTCAAAGTTTAGCACAGCAATATGGAGCAGCATAGCCAAAGACCTCAGTGGTAGGAAGGGATAAAAGGGTGTTTATTGCTACCATGTAGGATTATTGTGAGGAGAGAGAGGCTGCAAAAATACCTTGACTGAAGCAAGAAGAAAGAAAGGAGAGAGGAAAGGAGGAAGCGTGGAAGGAAGGGAAGGAGAAAGAGAAGTAGGGAAGGAGAAGGAGGGAAGCAGAAACAGAGGGAGGGAGCCAGGGAAGGAAGGTGACTTTTATCACACTTCTTTGGGGTACCTCCATTCACTAAGGCCTCACTGATAAAATGGATATTAACCATCCAAAAGACAAAAGCAAAATCACTCACTTCAAGGGTAGGGCAAATGATAATATCCTCTCTTTAACACTGCTCCTCTGCGTCCTTCTCTGGTGCCATGCAGCAAGCAGGAGAGTCACTGAGGCTGAGCAGTGTACCCACAGGTATTTACTGGACTTGATGGGAGCTCCTGCAGCCCTGGATGATGGCAGTCCCTCACTAGCTGCTCTCTAATGAGAGATCATCTCATGGAGGTTTCCTGGCTGGCAAGAAAACCTGTTGTGCTTTAACACCTGTTAGACACTGGAACCAGAACAGCAGAAGGAGAGGTGAGATATGAGTGAGACAGAGGAAAGGTAGAAAAATGTAGATGGAGGAGCACCTTCTGGGAGTCAGGGAAAGCAAGAGTTGGCAAGGGCCTTCAAAAGGGCAAAAGATTTTCAACTGGAAAGTCAACAGAACCAGAGGTGGTTTGTGTGGAAGGGATGCTCAAAAGGGTAAAGGAAGCAGGAACCCATGAAGGAGTCTGTGAGTGAGTGCCAAGCAGAGGAGGATTGGCAGGGTGGCACAGGAAGGCACTAAGGGGCTGAGGCAGGTCAGTAGAGGAGGTACCTTCTGTTCCCAGTGGCTCCCAATAGCCAGGGCAAGCTGTCAGGAGCTCTCACTGAGCCTTGGCATGTTGAGCTGGAAGTGGAGAAAGGGGAGTGCTCTTGGGCTGCAGAGCTAAGTCAGCTCCAGCACTTCCCGCCCCTGTCTTCATCCGCCGGCAGCCTTGGCGGAGCTGCTTCCCAGGGGCTGTCATCCTCTTACAGGTGCCTCCTATATACACAACCACCACAGCTCTCAGCCTCAATAGCCCCAAACCCTCACTGAGTGGCCATGGAGCTGCAAATATCTCAGCTCCCAGCAAGGCAGTGCACATCCTGCCTTGGAGAATGAAGAGGTTGAGTCAGCCACAGCAAGAAATGCACCCCAAGAAGGACAGAAGTGCTGGGGGTGCTATTAGCACTCTTCCCTCCAAAAAAATCCCACCCAATCTTTGTTGTCTCATGCCAAAACACCTTGTGCCCTTGCTAAGCCTGGCATTGCTGGAAGGGGACCAGCAGCCACAGCAGAGCATGAGACAATTAGCACAGAAATCATGTTTTTTGTTGTTTTTGAGAGCAGCAAGGCAAATAATTAAAAAAATAACATATTTGAGTTCTTCACATCATGGAGTCCCTGGGATGCTAAGCTGACTAACCAAATATCTTTTAAGAAAATAATTTTTGCTGTGGTTTTCTTGGATTTCCATAAGAGTTTGCTAATAAAAGGCAGAGGAAAAACAATGCAAGAGGGTTAACTTGTTCCCTGATTGAATAACTAAATAATCACTGCATGAAACAATAAAGATCCATGTGGCTTTTATGCCACTCTGATGACACAGCTGAGCACTCCCTGGCATTATACAGCAAACACACAAACTGTAGAAATACTCATTAAAAAACAATATAATTAGTATTAATTGCATATTGCTTATGTAATGAGGCAATTTGATATTTGTAATTTTAAAATAAAGTAAAAAGGCAAATAATGTTTCAGGTAGTAGTTTGCCATCAGGCTGCCCAGTAGGTGACAGTTTGGGTTTTTGTGTTCTTGCTATTTCTTCTTGTTGCTGTTTCCCCCTATTCTCCTGACCATCACAGACCCTAAAGACTGGTGAGGAGACATCTCACAGGCCGTATGTGCTACTGGCAGCACATAATATGTAGTTGTAATGGTCAGGGTTGTCAAACACATCTGATGTCACAGCTAAACTGCTCCTATTTCCAGCTTCTCACAAAAGGGGCAAGCCTGCTCTCCTCATCTGACACCAGAAGCTGGGATGCTCCCATGAACCTGTCCTGGGATGGCTGGGAAACGACAACAGTTGGTCTTTTATTTCCCTCATTCCCTGCTGTATCCTCCTGCACATCTGGTCACAACCAAACATGACTCAGGGTTTGCTGCAGGGCTGCCCTTCAGGTCAAGTAGCACTTGGGCATGGGGCCCAGTGCTGACCAGCCCCAAAGGCTTCACTATGCTTGGCAAAGGCATGGACTTTGTCTTTCATGAGGCCTGGGATTCCCTCACCTTGCCTATGTCTGCACCTGATGGGTGCCTTCCTACCCCCTTGCTGCCACAGGATTTTTGCACCAGAGACTGAAACCATTGCCTTATTGTGCCCCTGCCCCAACTCAACAGTGCCTGTATGCAAAGTCTGTTTGCTGCTTGAGAAAGCATGTCCCCAGAGATATAGAATTAATCTCAATGACTTCACACTCAGTCTCACAGATCAGTCATCTGATAATTAACCAAAAGATTGTTCAGATTTACATCTGAAGTCCCCACGCTTCTCCATTGCAGCCAAATTCCACAAGAGTATTTGCTGACCTTTTAGTGCACAGCTTTTCATTACACTGCACCTCAGAACACTGTTCTTCAGCAAAGATCTTTATTAAGGAGAATTAATTAACTAGGTTTGCTGTCTGGATAATCAATTTTCTTGGTATAAATTGAGCAGAGTTGGAAGAACGCTGAGCTGTTGCTCCTCTGATTTCCCCACACAGAGAATAAAAATAGAAAAAGATCCAGATGGAGAAATATGGTAGGGATCAGATTCCTTCTGAATACAGCAACCTCAGAAAATGGGGTGAACATTGCTGCAATATCATTTCCTAAGTGCGCTGGGAAAGTTAATGTCAAAATGTCCTCTAAATCAGAGATTTAGAGATCTTTGAAGGAAAGGGAAATGTTTCATTCTGATGCAACTTTTCATTTAGGCATTGAAAGAAAGGCAAAATCAAGGGCAAAAATCTGATTGAAATGTTTTAATTGTTTTTGAAAAAAAAATACAGTGAACAGGCTTAGTTTGTTTTGGATTTTTTGGTGGGTATGTTTTAAATTTTTCCTCTATGGAGCAGCTTAACAGCTTGGTGTCTCTCAGCCCTGTGTGGAGTATTCCTGCCCACCCCTTCCACTCTAGATATACTTTTTGCTGCCTTTTGAGCCCTAGACGAAAGCCCAAAAACCTGCCAAGTTTTGTGTTTGTCTACCTTAATCCTGCCAGTGTTTTTCTGGCTCTGATATTCAGCAAAGTGTGCCCCACCTAATGACCCCACAGACGATTGGCACATCACAACACTAGACTATAACTTTAAGCTGGAGAAAACCCTCTGGGCTTTATGAAGAAATTATCTCTCCATTTTTTCTTTGCATTGTAATTTTTTATATGATAGTGGATCCAGTTTCCTAGCAAGCAGATGTTTCCTTTAATTGGCATGTTGCCCCTTGCCTCCTGGGTTTGACTGCTTTGACTACAAATTGCTCAGACTCTGTGATTTATTTTTCATCTCTTTTATTGCAGGCATGAATACAGGAACAGGTAAACAGCGGAGCCGTAAAAGTTTCTCTTTAGGCATGTTTTCAACAAAATGCCATCATACACTGTCTGATGATACATGCTGCTACTCAGGTGAAACAAAATGGTGTGAGCAGTCTTTCTTTAAAGCTGCTACCCACCACTCCATGCTGCAGCTGCCAAAGAAGCCTTCTCCTCCACTTACTCTATATCTTCCCTCCTTCTCCACATCATCTACAGCTTCTTTTACGGCGCTTAACTTTACAAAACACAGTTGTGAGGCTAATCTTACATGCAATTACAGATCAGTCTCAGTATATTTATTGCAAACTCCTTGAACATCAGGACATTAAAAAAAAAAAGAAAGAAAGAAAAGGAAAAAAAATATACCGTTGCATAATTACAAGTAGTTTTTTTGTAGCAAATGAACCAGAAATGTATTCAGAAAAAAAATAAATAAAAGCAAAGGCTATTTGTAAACAGTTCAAATAAAACATGATGCTGCCTCCAATTAAACATTTCACTGCATTGCTAGCTCTGTTTCAAATGGGCACATAGGCATCCTGTTGCAAGAGAGTGAAGCCATGAACTGAAAGTTTGGAGGAGTTAATTTTCAAATTTTGCACTTCCAGGGTCTATGAAACATGAAAAGTGTACACACACAATTGGATCTGAGAGAGGTGTTGAATCTCAACCAACATTTCTAAAGAAAATTCAGTTATTCCCTTTAAAACAAAGTAACGGAAACAGCTGAGCCACACAAAAAACAAAGCACAATTTGTTGGCTTCTGTAAGAGACTGCAAAATGAGAATATATTTAACTCCTTGCATAGCTATTTAAATGGCCAATAAATTTTGCTGGAATCACCCAAACATGACAACATTGCATTCGCTGCTTAGAGACTTCAGGCTGAAAAGCTGGGATCTGCTGACGGGGCCAGAGCATCACTTGGGGCACTGCGAAAAGCCGGGGCCACCCCTGATTAGCTTTGTCAGCGTGGCTATAGCAGGAGATTTCATCAACCAGCTACTCCCAGATGGAGCATGACTATAGCGAAGCCTCTGCACTTATGTCACTGTAAGTTGTTATCCCAGCTCTCTGTTCTCCCACAAGGGATAAAAGCTGTTCTGACAAAAGGATACATCTGGCAGTTTATTTACGCCTAATTCTCAAGGCTTTCGCTGGCAGAGCTTTGCTGACCACAAATTGTACCTGGAAGCTGAGCCCTGGATGATGAGTCATCAAGGGTTTGCAATGTAAACCTAGCCAGAGGGATGGAAAGCAGGATTCATCTCACTTAACTTTAATCAGTATAAAAGTAGACACTTAAGTCAGAGGCACCTCCGGAAGACAGTTGCTTTGATCGCTCATCAGGTGAGAGCTGGGCATTTTAATATTGGATGAGATGAACCCTTTCTCAGGAGAGCTGAAGAGACAAAATCCTTTCAGACACCCTTTACTGTCACCAGTTCTGGAGACCATGCTTCAGAAGGCTGCTGTTCAAATGCGTTATCTTTACACATGTTAATGTACATGATAATGATAGCCTGTGCTGGGCTTCATGCTGCCACAACTACATATACAAGCTTAAAGCTAGCTCAGATACTTCTGCAATATTATATAGACGTACCTTCAGGCAGAGTATCCTTTAACACCTGTAAAGTTAAATTGTAGGGGAAAATTTGCACTATCTGCCCCTCTGCAATATGTTTATGTTGCCATTGTCTTGTTCACAGCAGTTTTGGGTAACAGGTGTCCTAACACTGTAATTCCCAACCAGAGGCGAGGCAGAAGTGTTTCTTCAGAGGATGTGAAAACTGAGATGCTCAAGCATGGCTGAAGAAGGTACAAAGTAAGAAAGAACAAGATGATGACATTCCACAGTTATAAGTTTAGTTTGATATCAGTAAAAGAGTTTTAGTAAAGTTCCATTAGACTGCAGAATAGGAAACAATGGCAGCCAGTAGATAAGACACTAAAACATGACAAGGCAACATACTTGAAGTTGTTCTGTAGAAAACGTCCCACAAAATCTAAGCAGCCACATGAGCCTTTCCCTCTTCTCCTGCTGGGAACCAATGAAGGAGGAACTTCTGCCCTTCTTCAGCTATCCCAGAGCATGCCTCAGCTATAAAGCCTTGGCCATATAAGGTAACCTTGGTTCACAGTACTTGTTTTCCAGTTCTGACTATTTCAGCTGAAGAAATTTTATACAATGGAAGAAAAATGATGCCTTAAAAACAATAAACTAATAGACTGTTTATGAGCCAGAACATCTTGTAGGCTAGTCTGACTCAGGCATTCAGTTTTGCTAAAGGCTTTTGCTTTAAGAGACCAAACCTGAAGGCATATTGTGGGGTTCCTAAAGTCCACTCCATCGCAATCAGTATGACTGAAGGGTGTGTTCAGATTTTTTTCTGTTTGTTTGGTTGGGGTTTTTTTTCTGGGTTTTCCTTGACAATGACTTTGTGAAACTGCTGCCAGTTCAAACACAACATAACAGGCAGAAAAGAGCTAGTCAGCACTTTGCCATTCTCAACCTTACTTCGTTTTCCTCTCCCAAGCCATCATTTCTAGTTAAAATTTTCTTTTATTTGTTCTTTAAAACACTCAGTCTCACTTGGACACAGGCAAAATGTGCTGCTGCTTCTCCCTCATCAATACCTTCTGGGAAGTGTTGAGAAAAGAGTAATAGGAAATTGCATTATTTTGTGTCTGTGCATTTTCCCCTCCTTTCCAATCTCCTCACAGGGATTTAATCTTCCTAATCAATTTTTAAAAACCCTGGATTGATGGAGTGGGGCATTAAAACAAAAGGAACAGAAGTGTCCCGGCACTGCAACTAGCAGGTGGACAGCATAAAATCATACCTGATTACCCAGAAAAGTCACTGGAATGCTCTTACATCTACAGTCCAGGTGTGGTTTTGAGGCTCCTTGTGCCCGCTGCTCATGTTGAGCCACTTGATTAAATTTTGTAATGTGATTTTCTACCTAACAGTTGTGCCATGCATTTTGACCCAGTTCATGGCAACCAGAAAGTGTTGTGTTTGGTAGATTTAAATGGGAAGCCTAATGCTATTTTTTTTGTCCCAGCAAATATAAAATAGACAAGTCATTTTATACCTTCACACTGCAATCCACAGTCTTACAAAGCTCTCCAGAACTCTCATTTTAGAAAAACAGCAGAAGCTAACTCTGAAGGAAACCCAGTCTCACAGCAATCACTTTCTAGCCTCCACATGAACAAACTGCTTAAGCTGAGATAAAGCCATCGTAATCAGTGCCAAATGAAGGGCAATATTTTATCTTAATACAAATAAGAGAACATAGTGTACAGAGAAACAGAAAAATATACATCTTCAGCCATACAAAATGCACAAAAGCTTTCCTGTTGAAAGAATACCTTGTAGCTGACAGTCAGATATTGTTAGTTTTCTAGATGACCCTGTACTACTGAACAAGGGGAAACAGAGACCTTTTTTTTCCTAGGACATAGTTGGTAGCTTTACCTGTATACCATTAATTCCCTCCCTGTGGCTGCGGCTCTGCTAGTGTTGGACTACCCACCCCACTTCATGCCTGAGATAGCTCCACTGGACACAGAGGCTGCTTCGGTGTTGGAGGTGAATGGGGTGTATAGCCCTCCACAGATTTGCTGGGACATACATGCTGGTTAGTAGAGTTAAAAATATGGGTATAGGAACATCTACACCTTAAACGATCGTTGTTCTTGTTCTTGGAGGGGACCAGTCAATTCATGTCAGTCAGGGAGGTGTTTTTTTACCCAGGAAGTTAAAAATTCTCCTTATGTGAGCTACATGCACACCGCTGAGGCTCTGCAACCTTCAGTGCGGGGGCAGAAAACGTCTAAGCATGGGCTAGCCTTAAAGCCTAGGCAAACTGGAGAAGGTAAAGCTCCTTACTTACTTTAAAAAAGTCAGTATCAAGCTAGAAAGTCAGTAGCAAATTACTTTAAACAATGGATCTTTTTTACCCATTAATGGAAATACAGTAAGATTTTGTTGAAGGTTTAGGTCAAGGTGATAAACTATAGGGAGTATTGAGTGTGTATATCTGTATGGTGGGATGTCTTTCGCACTTGCAGCTATTTATATCTTTGAGGGAAGGTTAAGGTTAGGAATTTAATAAGACAGCCATTTATTCTGTGGAGACTAACAGTCCTGGGGTTAGGATGTAATAATCATTCTTCTGCTTTAAAAATGGTTCTCTTAACAAATAGCAGTAGCTCATTGCAATTTTCAGTTGTACAAAATGACATATTTTCTATGTTACTATCAAAATATTCTGCATAACATTAATTTCTGTGCACTTATTAACATATGTACAGAACAGTGTTTCCCAATAGAAATCAGTATGCTCCTTGCTGATCCTCTTTGCCCTAGATTTACCAAAACCAAACCAGAAATTACTTGTGTTAATAGTATAAAATCTCAGAAGAGAGAAAGGATTGAAGGTTTGTTTCCCAGCAGCAAATGAATAAAGGAACTCCTTCAAGTTAAAGTCTAGCCAAGACGTAATTTTAACCAACCATGGTGAATCCAGGCGAGCCAGGAATATCACACATTTTCCCGATGCATTATGTTGAGTACACAGAAGCAGAGGAATGTAAACAGACAGAAGGCACATGAAAGGCCCCAATCCATTCTCCATCTGACGGAAGTGCGAATTTCATAATTCTGTCATCAAGAGTCTTTTCATCATTTTCTCTCTCTCAAGTTCACGCCTCAGAGTCTCAGCGCTGTGTAATTAATGCACAAACAGCCAATTATGGGAACAACAATAAGTCTCAGATTTCAATTTAAAATAATTAACATTTTCAAAATACCAGAGGAGGGGAAAAAAAGGTCAGAGTCAATTCATTGAAAAAGCTGATAACTGATGGCTGATTCAAAAACAAGTATCGTTTGATATTTCTGATGAGCAAACAGAGGCAATAAGAAGGATATAAAAAGATCTTTATGGCAAAACAGTTTATAATTTCATCTAACCCCCATTAAAGACTACTGATTTCAAAGGAAGCTGGACAAGGACTCTAAAAATGGAGCAGCTACAGCAAATGCCATTATGACAGACTTCTGCTCCTTGCTGTGATCTGATATTGAGGGATATCTATATACATAGATATATAGCTATGCTGAATTTACCACAGTCCTGCACATATCAGGATGCCATAAGCAGAGCCTGAGGTCCTTGCCCTCTCCAATTCACTCCGGAGCCCAGAGGATTTGCAACCCTGGGAATGCCCTGGTTTAGTGACTCCATTTCTGATACTGTTTACCATGCTGTTCTGAAAGTTATGTATCTCACACTTGTAACATAGTCTGGAGATTTAAATGGCATTGCAGAAACCTTACAGACCATTCGTGTACAAGCAGGGGTAGAATTACCCACTTGGGCACGAGACATCTTATAGAAGCTGAGTTCAGCACTACAGCTTCAGAATTACTTTTTCACTGGAATGAAATTTTTTTTAGATGAGTAGGCAATGTTGAATAAGTGTGCAGGTGCAATTAACCAGCTGCAAAAAAGAATTAACAACCAAAAATGGGAATTGACTGTGAATCCAAAAGCATAAGAGATTCATTCATTATGATATCAAAGAAATACTTTTTTCTTCACAAGCTATTTGTGCTCCAGAAGTACTGACTCTATCCATTGCTACATTTAGAGTCAGTAAATTATCAGCTTGGGAAGTTCAGCTTTGATGAAATTATAGAATAAGAAGCCAGCATGCAAAACCAGTAGGATAGGAGAGTAGAAAACTGAAAAGAATCTGTCTGTAAAAAGGTGGGACATCTTGTTGATTCTCTGAGAAATTACAAGACTACTGTAGTCTGACATAACTAAAATAGAAAAAAAAAAAAAAGAGAGGAACAAGAAATAAAACCAATGCCTGTTTTTCATTTAGAAGAACAGACATTTCTCAAACTCAGGTTTCCCCCATGGACATCTAATTTCAAAAAACAAATTGTAACAGCAGTTATTAAAATAAAACTTTTGTGGTTCAGATAAAATGACTTGCCCGAGGAAAATCTGCACAACCCTTTTGTCTCCAGGCCATTGGTCACAGAAATGGCATGCTGCTGGCTGCAGCAGTTAATTAAGGCAGGCTTTTCTTTATCTCAGAGCATGAAAGTATCAGTTACAGATATTTCTTGACATAATCTACCTATTCTGAAGTAGTCAAGCAAAAATCTTTCAATATAAGAGAAAATGACACTTTATAGCAATTATGACAGAAAAAGGGAAATCAAGCTGATTCCTTTAATGCAGAAAACATCATAGTATTTCTGTGAAAGAACTGCACAGTACCTGTCTGCCAGCGAAATGGGCTTATGCGACGTATATACTGTCTGGACTGTTGGAGTTGGTATGGTCTCTGCCAGAGACCTCAGCACAGGTGATGGAGACACCAGAGTAATCTTAGGAGATGACTGCACCCCACAGCATTGTAATTTGCTGTCTGCAAATTCTGCCTACAAAAAAAACCCAAAAAATAATGTATACACACACAAAGAAAGAAAAAACTATAGATGAGCTTCTACTGGTCTCACCATCCTTCACTATCCAATTCATTGCCAAGCACACAGTAACAGCAACTAAGAATGAGAACAAATTGGAGGCTGTGCCTAAAATCTCTCAGTGCAGCCTCTGCAGAGGCTCCACAGCCACCTCTTTTGATGCCTGAGGGACCAGCCAGATTGCAACATGCACTGAGTGAGACGACACATATGGGACTGACAGCACTCAGGTAAAAAACATGATCAGTTTGCAGAATGACATTTATCATTATTGTATTTTCCCTAAAAATTATGCAGGATGTTGACAACATGAGATTTCTGGAATACTCTTCAGGAATCTTACACAATTTGCTAGTGGGTCCTCTAACTACTCTGTTTTGTTAACAGCTAGGAGTCTGGGATCTTAGGAGTCCAGGTTTCAAAATCTCCATCTCTTTCCCACTTTTGCTAACTGAAACATGCCTCAAGAGAAATATTCTTTCAGCATCCAGTGAAAGGCAAAGTTAAAGCAATATTGGAAGTGCAGATTTAAGACAAACAGCAAGCAACCATCTCCTGTCTTTTAGGTGAGATATTTCAGCGCAACAATATTATAGCAAAGACAGGGCTATTTTTACAACCAGAGGGGAAGGATCCCTGAAAATCAAACAGCCCAGTTTTGCTTTTTGGCATGGGCTATTTTTTATGCCAAACCACAGCAGCTAGTGCCTGTGGTGCATGTCTGACCCTGACCTGGGAAGAATACAGAGCAACTGCAATTGTCATCGTGTCAGGATCATTAAAACACGCTCCTACTGGCATCTATATCCTACCTTTCTTCCTTGGTGAATATTTCTTCTGAACCTGGTTCAGAGTCTAAGGCAGGGAGGAGGAAAAATCACCATAATAAGAAAGCAGGTATTGCAAGAGAAACTTTTTTTTTTTTGGTCTAATTATTCCTCAGATTCTGCAACCCTCTGCAAGTGATTCACAAACTTAATTTAAACAGTGGGAAAACTATTTGATCCCAGGCTTTCCTGGGCTGTGTTAGGTTTGCTTGCTTATTGTCACTTTTTAATGTATTTAAATACCTCTCTAATGATCCAAAATAACCTCTGAAGCAAAAGGAATTCCATTAATTTCACAAAAATAGTAAAATGGAAAAATGTTAAATCAACTAAAGAAACTATCTTCTTTGTAAATAATGGCTAATAGGACCTATTCAAATTCTCTGTAATTCAAATTTTAAAACTCAAACTTACAAACTGCAGGTATGTATGAAATTTGGTGCCCCTATGCTCCAAGGACTGCCAGATCTTACTCTATGGCATGAGAAGAAGACACCACTCTGAAGCTGATGCACATTCTCCCAGCCTCACTGAAATCAGCAGTGATGACAAACTACACTTGCTGAAGAATTCCCTTAAGTCCCATAATGTGTTTGCTCTGGATGATTATTTTACAGTAAATATCCAAAGCAGCTTTTTAGACATATGTCTGATTGGACAGTACACTTAAGCCAAATATTAAACTGGTCTAAACAGATATAATTTCATTAATTTAAATCTATGTGGCTAACATGTGCCTGTGAATATGGCCATCATGCCTGCTATTTTTCTATGGAAAGCTCTGAAATTCAGAGTTCCTGGGTTGAAGCTTATATTTCAACATTACAGGTAACCAAGTAATCTAATTTCTCATCTGATCAAATCAACACAACTGCATATGCACCACCAAATCTGAAGCTGTACATGAAAGGAAAGCCTTCTGAACATCACTATACATAATCTTTTTCCTGCTAAATAACATTCCAATGTTTTCTTCCAAGTTGGGGGGGAGGTGGGGGGGGGGAAGTAAAGGGTAAGGGGAAGCAAGGACAGGAAAAAAGAAAGAAAAATAGAAAACAAATACCAAACAATACCATCTGGGTCTGCATGTGACTGGAGAGCATTCAGAGTTAGATCTGCCTGCAACTTATAGCTACCCTTCCCTGACAGCTCCTGCCTGTGGTGTAGCTCTCTTCAAGCCCTCAGCAGTGCACCAGGATGATCTAAAATGCTGCTGTGGAGAGACACCTCCCTTTGGGCTGGGACAGAGGGCTGTGAAACACAGGACCAAAGCCACCTAAGTCTCCTAATTGTTTTCCCATCTCTGTGCAGTCCCACGGGTAGCTGCTTGTTCACCACAGATATTTGTACATAACTCACTAAAAGGAATGTACAGGATCACATGGTGGATAATTCAGTTTTTATTGCAATGGTATTTTAAATATTTGTGATCTCAGTTTTTATCTCCACCCTGTCCAGGGAAATGGAAATCTATGGGAAGAAGATGGGATTTCAGAAAAATTAGTTTGACTTTTGCTTTACTTATTTTCTCTGGACAGAACACAACAAAAATTCAACATTTGAATTTGCCATGAAATGGCCATTTTCTGCAATATGGAAATTTCTGTGGGTAAGTATATCAGTACACCTTCTCTTTGTATTTAAGAGTTCTGACACCCCGTATTATGAAAATGTATGTTATATAGCCCTCCTAAATTTTGCTTTCATCCTAACTGTCAGGGACAAAAAATAATGTCTAACAATCAATACTAATTAGTGGGAAAGCTATTTTAGGGGGTACCTAATTTTGCTTAGATAAAAGAGTACTTTAAAAAACACAAGCACTGTAACTTTGGGTGAGTTTTTATCACAATTTTACGGTCTAGACTTGGCTGACATAATGAAATATTGATGTGACATTCCTGTGTACTTTCAAATGCATTTAATTAGAGCTCAACTGTGGCACTTACACAGCTTGGGAAGGCTAACTAACTCTGACTTTAAAGTACCTATTTGGAGAAAAAACATTTACATAAAAGCACATGACCAGGTTTATTGTGAAAGAAAAGCCTCTTTCTCTAAATCATTAAATACAGACAGAACCTTTACATGACCCAAGAGTGAATGGAGTTACTTATCTTGGATTGTATGCCAGATATAGATTGCTGCAACCAGTTAAGGTAAAAGCCTGAAATGCTTAATTTGCAAATGTAACTTTAAAATTATAAGTCATTTTACATGGAGTTTATAAGCAGAGTGTTTCTTAAAGAGTTATTAAATTTGTCATACTTTTTAAATCATACTTATTAGATAATGCCTCTGCCACCAAAGCAAGATTTCTATCATACTTAATTTTTAAATTGCCAGATAATTGTTTTCTGTTTGCATGTAGTTTATCTCACCAAAATCCCTAAGTCACGTCGTCTGTGAAAATTTAACAATGAAGTTCAATATTGGATTCAAGTTCTTGGGTAAACATGAGAGTTTGTACAAGGATACCATTGTAGACATTCACACTCTAACTATAACTCTTTAAAGTTCAGCTGTACATTCAGTGAAAATCAGGGCCCTCTTTGTGATGGCACAGCAGGTGGTTTCAGGCAGGAGGCCATGCAATTGCTGGACAGAGGACTAAATCTTCCCATTCCCTTACGGCTCCCTGTAAAGATGTTATGGAGCTTCACCAGTGTCCTCTACAGTCCTGAAATGAACAGCATTTTGGGACTGACTTCATTAGTGGTGAACCTTGTCCTTTAACTTTTAGTCCTCTGTCTAGTAAGCAGCAATGTCTGAATGAAGACAACATTTTGTATAATAGGAATATTTAATTGCTTCTTATTCTAAATTTCAACTTAGAATTTATCTTTTTTAATTTTTTGAAGACTGCTTAGTGCATAGATTTCTGACACTTAAAAAAATCAGTTGGAATTGTGTTAAAACACAGTTTTTTATTCGCATGTTCTACTTACAGAAAACTGTGGTACTGTTGTAAAGGGATCGAAAAAAGGATTAGATGTATCAGCAGGGAATGTCTTTATCTTTAAAAAAGATAAAGAAAAAGATGTTACTTTCAGAGCATAAAAATGCAAAAGGAAAAAAAAAAAAGCAGCAACGCATTGCAACTACAGTGACATATCCAACAAATCAGAGCAGTTCAGCAGTGCTTGGACCAGACCCAAAAAAGACCCTTCCAAAAATGCATACAGAAACCTGATGATGAATAGTCAAAGCATAAATATGAAAATTGATAAATTAATTTTACCATGTGATTAAATATGTTGAGCAAATACAGAGCTGGTTGCATACAATATATCTTCCAATTCTGTCACCAGAATTATTATGTGATTTTTTTCAGCCAGTACTACATTTTAAGATATGCAATATTAAGTGCGGGAGCAAAATTTGCTGTACAGGAACTATGGCTAAAGAACTTGTGCTTTAAATATTTTTAGACTTCCAAATTTTCACTTACACAGTTGCTACAGAAGACAAACAATCACACAAGGTGGGACCAAAAGAAATTCATATATTAAAAAAACATGAGGACAACTGTTTGTTTCAGGCAGCTAGGATTCCCTGTTGAGTAAAGGGTTGTGGATAAAGGATGACCCTTGGAGGTTTTTTGAAAAGTGCATGGAAACAGAGGAGAGAGACCAACATATCCATCTGCCAAGAGGGCTTGGTCCATGAGGATATAGTCACTGGTGTGACTAGACCCTGCTGGAAGTCACTTCTGCCCTTAAAGTAGTTTTAAACATTAGCTGAAATTAAAAAGATATTAAAAGCAGCAACAATCTCTGTCCCACTTCATTGTAAATGCTGTTTCTCATTATTTTCCTTTTTAGAATGCAGACATTATTATTCATTCATTCAGAGAGGACAAAATAGCAAATAAGCATTTGAATTTTGAACTGCACTTCATGCTTTCCCTTTGGAAAATTGCATTTTTCACTGTAAATATGTGGTTTTTCACTTTATTATAGGAACTGCTGTTAATTGTTTTGTTATGCATGTCTTCAATTACAATTTACTAACTACAGCTATACAACTGTTGTCTAATAATGAGGAAAGCTACCTTGAGGGCCCTGAGCCCCTGTAGGCCAAAGAAAAACCTGGAATTATGACATCAAATATAATTATGTAAATGTACAGTGTTTATTTTGCAAATAAAATAGCAGAAACCTACTGGCTCGTAAGGGTACCAAGGGAAATTAACAGCTATCTGTGGGCTTGCTTCTGCAAACATGTGGAATTAAGCTTAGCATTAATTGTCAGGCTTCTTACACATGAGGAGTATGGATAGCAAAGATACTGTCAAGCATGTAAATACCTTTTTAACAGAGTAAAGGTGTTTGTAAATCAATTACACAGGCGTAAATGAGCTAACAACTATGTGAAGGAGAAATTATTTCAAATTGCAATTTTCTATGCAGATTTATTAAAGGAAGTCTCACAGTCCTTTTACAATCCTATATTCATGTTAGCAAAGTGTATCTGTGTCTGCTGTATTGCTGATCGAACCTAACTCATTAGACTGACAAAATAACTCCTCACAAATTTGTTATTTTACATTATACCCAGAGCCAAATCTGGACAGCTGTAGCATATCTCACTCTTTTGAGAGAGAGCAAATACCCATGAGCCCAGGCTGACATTCTCAGGTTATGAAGGGTTTACAATATGATGTTACAGTACAAAGTACAAGTGTACTCAGTTACAAATAAAATCTTTGAGCCAAAGACAAACAGGGATGGGAAGTTGGTTGCCCATGTGCCATATGAGTTTGATATCCCACAGCTAAAATCTTTCCAATTTTGCTGGTTAGTCTCATTAAGGAAATGAAGCACAAGTTGCTGAACACAGGAAAGAAAAACTATGCAGGATACTGGAGAGTCCACTGAGATTTGGGAGCAGAGGCACATAAGAGGAATCAGCCTGATTACACGCTGTGACCCACAGCCATGCAGAATACCCTCTTGCAAAACCAGCACTTCAATCTGTGGATGTGCATCAGGCCTACCTATGTATCAAAACAGGGCAAGAAATGGTTAATCTGGTTTAGTTATCAGTGTGAGTCCCTCTCTGAGGGTGTTGTGCTGTTTTAATCTTGAGAACGGGACGACGTCAACAAATGAAAAGGTCCCTGGATTATAAACCACTCAATTTCTGGCCTTTTAAACAAAGTGGAAAGAGAAATTAGGAAGCAGAGGGGGAAAAAACATACCTGTGTTCAATTTAAGAGTGACAAACAAACCATCCTGCTTTGCTTTTAGTATTTATTCTTCGTCCCATATTTTTTTGCCTCTGAGAACAGGCCACTGTTACTTAAAAGGTACAACAGAGTTTATTGGTTTGGCTCAGACCTTGATTAAATTATTGCTGCCAGTTTCCATAGGCAAGGCAGAGACAACTCTTGTTGCCTCTTTAGCATTGGCAAGGAGTTCTTATCTATTAATGGCTTGGCTCTTCTGAGCAGGAAGTTGGTACAACATCCTAATCCATACAACAGCAGAAAAAAATATATTCAAGAATATTGTTCAGAAAGAGGATATGCAGGATGAGGAGACAGTAGTGTGGAACACATCACTTTAAAAATTGGTTTAAGTGAAACTTGATTTAGACATCTGAAAGGTCTCTTCAGCCAGGAATATACTTCACCTACTTTGACCTAACTGTCCTGCATGTTCACCATGGCCAGCAGTAGCGGTTGCCAGGACCTGGAAGGGGGAAGAAAAGCCTGTGATTCCCACCCCACCACACAAGGAAAGCAGCATCACAGGTGAGTCTCTTCCTTACCCTTGTACTGGAGCTGAGTTTATTGTGTGAAGCCAAAAATCTCAGAGTATCTCAGAAAGCAAAACAACTCCCTGATCAGAATCTGAATGTTATGCCTTCCCCACACAGCCTCTCTCCCTGTCCTAGGAGGAAGACATAGCATACCTTTAAATATCTCCTAACTCACATGGAAGAAGCAGACTCTTAACTTTTCCAGGGTGCTTTCTTCTCCTTGTCATGATGGCAGCATCAGTTGAAAGATGCCACCTGGGAACTGAGAACAGAAGAAGGGCAGAGCCAACTCTACCACCTACTTCGAAGTTCCTCCAGCATCTGGAGGCTCTCAGCAGCTGCCAGGTTTTACCTGGGATGGCACACACGACGGGAAAAAGAAGAGGGAAGAGGAAGGTTGATCTCATGAAGCTGAACTCTAGCTGCTCAGAGAAGTAAAACACAGTAGCTGTCAGTGCATGGATTGCCTATAGATCACAGTGAGGTTTGCTGTCTGCTTTGGTATGAAACAAAACAAATTACATCTTTAAAGTCCACAGTTGGGCACAATTTCTGTCGTGGCAGATGGAGCAGCAGTCTCACCCACATTACTCAGATGGGCATTTTTTGGTACAGTCAGGCTCTTCCACAAGAGCAAAAGGGACTAACTGGTGTCACAGAGGCTACGAAAATAGCATGAGCAAAAAGATGTTAGAGCTGTGCCCTCCTTAACAGCACAGACAGGCTTTTAAGTACAAAACTTGATTTCAAGCACACTTGCTCTCTCACAGTCTTGCAGCCAATGTCTCAGCATAAAACAACCTTTAAGGCAGGCTCCATGAGACACTGACAGGTTGCAGGGGCATGGGACGAAAGGGGACTGAAGGTTGGCATTCCAGCAGCATCTCACATGCTGAGGGCTTGTTTCATAACCTGAAATGCCCCTTGCTTGAAAGGCCAGGGTGTATTACCATAGCAGGACTACTTTGGACAAGTAGCTCCTTGCCTGGAATATTTAGCTTGGCAAGTTGAGAATTTACTAAGCTTAAAAGAACAGTTGACTCTCATTAAAAAAAACCAAAACAAACAAACAAACAAAAAAGTACTGGCATAGTCTCAAGAGAAGTACAATGGTTGAGTAATCTTTAAAGTGAAAAGTCTGAAAACCAGTCAGATAAAAGTCCCATTGATTTTTGTGGGGGAAAAAAGCAAAAATGTATTCCTCCGTGGATAATTTTCTGCTAGTACTCAAAGATTCTTATTGCATTACTGCTGTCCATTGGAGTGGATTACTCCAATATCTTGAAGGAATCTTTGACACAGCCAGAAATTATTAACAGCACTGATTTTCCTCGATATTTATATAGCAAGGGATAATGAAGAACAGTGAAAGAAGAAAAAGGACAAAAAGACAAGAATCTTCTCCTTTTCTTTGCATTTGTGCAAAGACTTCTTCTGGATGAAATTTCAAATCTCAGTAAAAACAATTGCATGTTCCTGAACAGTTTTTAGATGAGTTAGAAGGAAAAAAAAGTAACTTTCTCATATAAACAAATGGAAGTAGAAGGATATAAAGAAAGATAACTTTTGTTGAATTAATTGATATAAAATCAGCTATTTTGATATTTCTATCAGAGGGGAATATTACAAATGTTCTTGCTTTGCCAAAAAAAGTGCTACTTTTAGGAGAAGTGGGCTTAATTTGGATATGTTCCCTTGCCTTTGGAATATCACTGCCCTGGTACAATTATCATTCCACAAAGGTCCAGTAATATTTTCTGCTGTTGACACTGCTTCACTGCCATCCCCTGCACCTTGACCGGAGGCATTTGTGCCATTATGGTGAGGACATGTGATCTCAGTGGGTTTGCAATGTCACTTTATATACTGACCAGATGGAAGACAGACTTTAGTCCAAACACTTCACTGGATTCCCATGCATTGCAGCAAGAAGAGGCAGAGCTGCTAACACCTGAAGCAGTGTCATAAATAAGGCCCTTAGGCTACACATAGAACCAGAGGAATATTCTGTCATGCTTTATTTCAAAATACACAATGTAAATTGAATACCATCACATCTATACAGCACAGAGACTTGTTTCTACTCTTCAAATTAGAAAAGGACATCAGCTGAGATGTCTGGAGGATATTGCACTAGCATTTCCCTGTCCTGTCATGTGACATGACTTAAAAAAATACCAGTTAACCATTAGGCCTGGTTTCCAAAACCAGTGTGAAAATTCCAGGCTCCACAATTTTTCAATAAAGCTCCTTGTCTGCTATCATACCATTTCAGTGGCTGAAATGAATACGGAGGCAGAAAATGTAAAAACCCAGAGAGTTTCTTGTATTTTTTACCATGCAGTATCTACAGGGACAAACACATTCTTTTGGGTGGGAGCAGTTTCAGGCTCAAATGATTGAACATTCTGATTATGTCAACTCCAGTTCATGTCCTTCTCGTGTAGCAACATAACCAGCATGACAGGTAGGCATAATCACTGCCAGCATACACAGGGTGAAAATCAGACCAAAACAGTGCAGCAAACTTGCAACAGGACAGAAACATAAATCACCAATACTATTGACTAATTATTCTTGGAAAAAGTGTGAACTTAATGCCCTGATGAACCATATTTGGTGCAAATCCCACACGTGTTGCATCACAGGCCTTGCTCTTTTCACGGGATGCAAGATTTTTTCTAGTTTTTGAATTGATATCCAGGTGTTGGTGTCAGCAGATATTGTTCACACTCATTAAAGAGAGCACTTCTGCAGAAATGTCCTGTTGAAAACACCCTGAGGCACCAAATTAGAAGATTCTTAAGAGGATGGGTTTCTGCACAAGTCACTAAGCCAGGGAGGAAGAAGCTACATGTCCAGAACATCCCTGCCCTGTCACTTTTTCTGAGGAGACAACACTGGAAGATCTCCCTCATAGCTCCATCTGGTATTTGGGTCTCCCTTACTCATCTTGCAAAAAACTAGGGGAGTCTGGATTTCAAGGAATACAACAATATTCATTGATTCTTAAGGACCACATAAGTGAATCCAAGTCTTTGACTCATCTGAAGTGGTGTGAGTTTCCACAGGACTGCTATACTGCAGTACAGAGTCCCCCTCATCAGAGGTGCTGCTCTAGTCCTTCTGGTAAACTGAAAAAGCTCTACTTTGACAGCTCCATGTTCATTCCACAGTATCTTTGATGAGACAAGTTCTCTTGGGGCCCCCTCAAATGGTGAACTTGCCATTCCTCTGCTCACTGATGTACACCAGCCCTTCTTTGGACCTTGCTGCAGGCTGAGTCCACCTGTCCTGAAACATGACCTGGCAGCATACACTGCTTTCTTGATGTCTCACCAGCTGCTTGGACCTTCCTGTCCATCAGGTGTCCCTCCCTCTTAGAGGGACACTGTGCAATCCTTCCTAACACAGAGGCATTGTCAGGAGGTGGCTACGTGGCTCCTTGACTGTGCTTCAGTGACTTCTGTCTCCCAAACGGTTGTCAAGGGAGTTCATGGGAGTAGAAGATGTAGAAGGTTCTGTCTCTGCTAAAGCTTGGATTTGCTGCAGTTATAGCATTTCACAGATACTTTATGCATAGTAGTTTGTGGCTGCAATATAAACTATACACTATTTGCAAGCTGGTCTACCTAAATCACAGTAGTTAAGATGCCCTGGATATAATCCTGAATCTTCATGTCAGCTTCTGTAACAATTTACAAGGACAGCCCTACAAATTTGGTTGGTGCTAGTATTTTTCTTATGCTATCTTTAGGGATCAAGTACTCTAGATGTGCACTATAAGGACTGTAATTATGGGATTTCAAAGGGATTGGGATGATGGTCATAGTGTTATTAAATCAGTCCAGCATCTCTACAGCACATTGGAAGAAAATGCATGTTCTGGATAATTTTTAAGACATAACTTTGCCTCGTGAATATTTTTGAGAAGACATTCTTCAAAAGAATACAGAATAAGAACAATTCAGGTGTGACAAAACAAGACAGTGTCCAAGCTCTCACAGTCTTCAGGATTTTCAGTACTCTTTCGTTGGTGCTGTGAAGGAGAGCAAGCTTAAGCAGAACATAACCTCAGAATGGGCTGTCAGCCCAGTCACCATCCCCTGAGGAAAATGTGGCAAGGCAAAATGATGTCAGTCTTGGTGGATTGGCTAAAATGCAGACTAAAGATTTGCTAGGTTTTGTTTAAAACAGAGAAAAGAAGCAAAACCAGAAAGCAGCAATTGCCCATGGTATATGGTTGCTCTCCAATAGTTGCTGCATTAGCTGCATTTCTGGGACAGCTAATGCAAAGTTACCTTTTTTATCCCTTGGTTTTTACCAATAAAATCAACGGTGATCCAGTGGCAGGTGCTATACCACGTGCTTAGCCAACAAAATCAAGTGGCATCTCTGCCGATGGAGGCTGTTTTCACAGAAGAAAGTCACTAAAGGTGGATAACATGAAGAGGAGGAAATGAGTGTTGTGATTCCTTCTGGTTGAGAATGCCCCAGGTAAGACATATACTTCCCAATTTCACTGCCAGCAAGCAGACTGTATTTTGTACCAGATGGAAAAACTCACCCCTCACCACACCTGATTATTTCTAAGTATAGACAGTGATGGCTCATCACCCAATAACTGTTAGTTACTCAAGACTTATTAACATGGACACTTTGAATCCAGGAACATTCCCACAAAGGCTGATTAATAACCATGTAACACACCTGCCCTTTTCTAGAACCCTCAGGAACGCATTCCTCTCTTGAAAAGTTATGACACATTGGCATAAATAGTCTACTGCTTGACCTTAGTCCAACAGAAACAGTTTGTCTCTCTATGTAATCAATCTCTACTTGTGTAAGAGCAAAAGCTGGCTGAAAGTCCTTAAGCATATAGAAACTCAACCCATCACAGTCTCCTTGAATGTCAAGATAGTAAGAAATACTTTGCACCAATTTTCTGTCCTATTTTTCTGGGCTATTGAGCTCTGATAAATCCCCAGGAGTTTATACAGTTCATTTTTATAAAGGAAAAGAATAGCACAGGTAAAGTCAGTGGAGCTGCAGAAAAAGTTAAAATTACAAACTAGTGCACTATTTATAAATCTATAGAGAAGAACACTTGAGTGTATTTTCAACTTCAGCACGTGACTAGTCCCAGGTACTATCACAGCCTTAATCTCTGCATGTGCCTACAAATTTTAGTCACCTCTCACAAGTTATTATCTCAAGTACACATAAGAGTGCTGACTGCTGTGCTGCAACTGTACTCTAAACATCTACTTTGAATTAAGCTTCTATAAGACATTAATAATTTCCCATCATATGTCAGCTTTTCCAACATGCACCAAGGAAGCAGAGTATTGTTTCTTTAAATGTAGTGGATACAGAATTATTTGATCCTATCAACAAGACCAGCTGGAGTAGAAGCTGAAAGTCTATAGTAGAAAGTATAGTAGAAAGCAATGTGTTGCTTGGTTTAAGATACATGCATAAACAAATTCAATCCCATATCTAGTAAATATCTATTTACTCATAACCTCATTCCCTTGACTATGAATCATTCATATTGCCAGCCATCAAGCATTAAACAAACACAAAGTTTCTGTCTTGACTGTAAGTAAAATCTAGTTGTGTTCAAACACAAGAGCTCATTAGGCATATACAGATTCAAACACCTGCATTGTAATACCATGCCAGTTCAGTGCCATGAAATACCTCAGATGTCTCTGTGTCTGTGGGATATTACCCTAAAAGCCAGTCTCCCAGTCTGAGACACTGCACTCAGGTATGTCTCATGGCTAAAGAGATTAGTCCTAGCCAAGGAATAATCCAAATCAATTAGGGCTATTAGCACATAACTCACTCTTGCCCATCCTTAATTACGAAAGAAATATCTCCTTTGGACTAAGAGCACAAGTAGAGAACTCTTCTGCTTGGCCCAGGAATGACAGCAGTTTCAATGCCAGAAGGCTGTTCTCATTTGAGCAGAGCTCTGCTTCTCCACATTTTGTTTCTTGAGCAAAGGATTGAGAGGATCCATTATTAAAGACATCTCTGTGAAGGCAACTGAAGAACATTATAATGTTGCAGGAAGCAGGAAAAGTAAAATGGAAATGAGAGAGAGGCCAAAAAATAACAGTCCTGTCCCCAGAGATCTGCTTGTGGCACCTCTTCAAGGGAAGAAATACACTATGAATTAAATGCCACAAGCAGATCTTGGTCCCTAGTCACAAACTTCCTGCCCATCCCAACAGGAGCTCACAGGCAAGCCAAACTGGGCCTGAAAATTTCCTGTGAGGCACGTTTCGAAGACCACTGTGTTGGAAGAGAAGACCCCTTCTCAGAACCATGTGCTAATGGATGAGGTGAAAACACTGTTGTCTGGCAACCTCTGCTGATGTTGTGGTCCCTGAGAAAATTATAGCTTACTCCTTCAATTCAGAAAAACCATGAAGTCTTCTAAAATGTAAAAGGAGCAAAAAATTGGTCCAGTCAGCTTCATAACTTGGGAATGATGAGGGAGCTTACAGTGCTTACTTTTAAATTTCTTCAGGGATAGCTTCAGGCTAAGATCCAGGATACTCTCTTTTCTTGGGGGAGGCTAAGAGCAGGGTGTCATTCTGATTTATTGCTGGGTTTTGGTTTTTGGTTTGGTTTTGGGGTTTCTTTTGCAATCCTATGCCTGGCACTTTTTGAGTGTGCTTTCTATGAGCTTGGGAACTAACTGTTCCTGGTACAGGAATATGCTCAACCTGAGCCACACTGCAGATGTACAGAAAAATCTTTATCCATGCTGCTTCACCACCCCTGCTCTTGATAACGAAGAAAAGAGAAAGCACAGTTTCTTCAACCCTTTCTCCATACCAGTAACAGCAAGGCATGAGAAATCTGAAGGGCAAAACTGCTTTAGAGACACACACAAACACGAGCTCTCCTGACCACAGATATTTTGAAGAGAACAAGCTTTGTATGAAGTCTGGGCAGCTCAGCCACTGATGCAAACACATGGATTCTATCTGCATGTGTGCACTGGAGCTTCATGGTGATAAATTTTGACAGTTTGCTCAACTTGGATGCAGCATGAAATGAGTGCCAAACTGTGCACAAATTCAGGTGGTCGGAGGCCCACTGTGCTTGGCACATGACTTCCCATCTCCAGCACTGCCAGCAGGGCTCTCAGCAGAGCATGTGCACATGGCTGGCTGTGTATGCCAGATTGCAGGGCCAGCTCCTTCATCACAATCCATCCTGGCAATATCTGGTACTTCGCCAGAAGAGGCCAGATGACATTCCACAGCACTAGAGCACTTGCAAGATTCTAGTCAACCTTTTGACAAAAGACCAATAAATTACATTAACTTGCTAAATTAGTTTTATAGGGGTTTTCTTTCCTGACCTCACTGGCTGTATCTCCTAGAGAGTAGGGGCATTTGGTCGTTGTTTGCTGAAAATGAGAAGACTGCCATACCATAAAGCAAGCCATAAATCCATAGTTCTTCCACAGTGATGGTTTTGTGGACAAGTTCCAAGGAATAATTCTGAGAAGTATTCAAGAACTGCTTTCTATTAATCAGGCGTAAGATGGTTGTATAGAATATCTACCTCTGTAAAATTTTCCTTCCTCAGGTCAAAACAGTTTAGCTTTTTTATTCAAAGGGTCATATAAGAGATATGAACAGAAGGGAGCCCTTCCTACTGAGTCCATTGGTTTGCAATCCAGTTACCATGATAACTAATAAGTTAGAATAAGGGAACTCCTGTTTGCTTTCTCCCACAATTAAATCACAATTTTCTTCTATGATAATTTTTTTCTTCTGCAATATCTGGGACAAGACACAGAACTATGGAATTACCATAGATGTGCTGAGGTTTTATAAAAACTTCAATTTTATCGGTTTGACTTACTGGTTATTCTACTATTGCCATTCCTATGAGTTATAAGATTTGTCCTAGGCTTTGTATAAAGTCATAGCAAATGATCTTTCTGGATGTAAATCTCACAAATCAATGATTGTATTTCTGTTTTGGTTTTGCCTGCTAGTAGACAGACTACAGAAAATTAAACATATATTATGTTTCAGTAGAGTATTTACACAATGTTGTGAATAACAGCAAAAAGCAGAATAGGCCAGAAGAGAAAATCTCTGGTCACTTAGGTACCAATTGTGGTTCATCAAAAAGGACTGCTACTTATTATCATCAGAAAATGCCTATTTTTTCAAACTGAATGTGTTACAAAAGAAGTAGTGCTGATTCAATTTTATCTATATTTAAAAAATAAATTTTAGAAGGCTTCAATCAGCACCTTGTCAGTGCAGATTTAGTGCCTAATTCAGAAATTACATTTTGGTTGGAAACGTGAGTTCATTGAAATTAATAACCAATATTACTTGAAAATTAACCACTATTTAATTTCAAATTGGCCTGATCTTTCTATCTACCCATCTTACTACTCTCTGACATTCAGTTCAGGATATTTTCCAATACAGGCTTTTGAAAGGAAAATGTAGACAATGAGATTTAACTTTAATCAAAGAAGAAAAAAAGTATTTCCTATCAGTTCTGATTATTCGATTGTGGGGCAAATAAAAAGAAAGTTTACGTGATCTTTTTGCTGGTTTTACAAGTTGAGTCACTCAGCCAGTCAAAAAACAGTTCAGAAAACAGATGTTCCCATTTTCTGCTGAGGCCTGGAGACAGTCCATTGAAATTTCACAGAACAGCGAAGCTGTTAGTATCACACTTGTTATCACACTGGAAAAATGTGAATTAGAATTACACATATATCAATTCATTAGATGGCTGGAAAGAAAACAAACACACAATAGTTACTCACTGAAGTCTAAATGCAATTGTTACTAATCACAATGAGGAAGAGAAACTAGGAACTTCACAGCTGCTGAGACAAAAGGAATAATGTACTCCTCAGGTCAAAAGAAAGGTGATCAATATGCCTTTATCAAAAGTCTTTGTGACATAATAGCTTCATCACTTTACTTTTCTCATTGAGAGCAAATGTAAAAAGATATATCTGATTTCAGTCTTTGCACAGAAGCTGAGCATTCCTGTATCACATTGATTATTGTAGAGTGGAAGAGGGGACTCAGCCAGTACAAAAAGATGATGTTTTATACTTTATGTCTGAAAAGCACTGTCTATGTATTGTTCACTTTTACTCTTCTTAGGCAAATGGAACACCTGCTCACTGCTGCTCAGAACATGGAACCTATTTGCTTTACAAGTAAAGCAATAAACTTAAATAAAAAAGATGCTGAGCAAAAGTATGATTGAACATATCAGACCTGACTTACAACAATTCACAGGTTATAAAAGCTTTATTAAAGATTTGCCTTCTCTGCTTGCTGTAGGAGGGAAATGCCAGCTGGTTTAAAATCTGTTTGCTTGCATTTACTTTATTCTTTTCACTTACTCTAATGTTGATTTCAAGCAAAAGAGAAAGCTGGTACTGGCATGGAATGATCCTTTTTTTTATTTTTTTTTTTTCTGAGGAGGCAAGAGAAAGGGATTTCAGGTAGTTTTCTTCTTATTTTTCTTTTTTTTTTTTTAAATTTTTATAAGCTTCAATAATGTTCATGACCCTCAAGTTTTCTGCACTTCCTAAACACTGCGGAACTTGTGGCAATCTGTATCACTTCAAGGTACTGAGAAAAGCTCTGGACTAAAAATGATTAGTGCACTAATTGTACAAAAAAGAGAGCACACAGATCATCTTGGACTGCCCTGTCCATGGTGTTTGGCAGATCCTCTCCATCATTAGGGAGCAGACTCCCTGGACCTTGCCTGTCAATTGGCCTCAGGTCACCATTACTGCAGTCAAGCACATCCTATAACCCCTCCTATAAATTGATCAAACTTTACAGTAATTTCAACAACCACAGTACTTCCTTTTGGAGTAGTACTCCAGAACTACACTGCTTGCAAATGTACTTTATCACTCCTACAGTCCTCAGGAGAGCCATCTATGAAACCCTGGGGTTTCATAGATTATTTGACTTAAAGCTAAGTAATTTTGTTTTTAGGGTTAGTGTTCAGCCCCACTAAACTGGAACAGATTAAACCATCCAGCACCCATCTACACATGCAGCTGTGACACTACAACCTCAGCCCTCCAGCTTCATAGGCAAGTCTGGAAATGGCCACTGAACCACCCATCGTACAGGCACAGCACACATCCCACCACTGTGCAAGCATCTCACACTAGCTACACAGCATTTTCGGATTCTGTCTCTCTGCAGGCACACAGGTTGTACAGGATCATCCAGTTGGCTGGTGTAAATATCTTCTCAAATGAGATCCCATCTGCTCAGCCCTGCTATGCAGTCCAGCCAAAGTCTTAAGTTCCAGAACCAGCTCTGCTTGCATGATCTGGCAGAAACCAGATTTACTGATAGGCATTTGCACATTTTATAAGTTCTATAAACATAAAGCAGGTGCATGGAATGCCAGAGAATGGTTAAGACAGCATATGAAAAAGCACAAAAGGTGACAAAAAGTAATTGCATGTGACAGAATCTATAATCTCTCCAGGGAAAAGATTCTGCCCTCTTGATCCAAACTGTCTTCTGACTTTACCTTCATCTCAAGATTTTTAAAATGTTAGCCAGTGGACCATTGATTATTTAAAAGCACTAAATTATATGCTACATGCCTGTACTTTTTCCTGTTTGACACCTTTCCCTGTTTTTGGAAGCTTTTCTTTCTCATATACACATCATATCAAATTTATCATGGGGTCCACAGGTGCAAAGTCAACAACAGATTTCACTTTGTGGATTTTTTTTTTTTGAGAATTCACTTTAAATTAGCTAAAGAAATAGAGAAGTGTTGAATCATCTGTCATATATCTACAGTGTACCAAGTTGCTCTGCTCAGCTTACAGATAACAGGGGAAAAATATATTGAGCCAAGGAATTTAAATTCCTTAAAACAGAGGAAAAATAAAAAGTAAATGTAGTAGCTTACAGTTCATCTTTTAGAATTCTCTTTTTTTTTCTGCACTGACTGCTTCTATAAGGAATGAATGGGAGAAAATTCCTAAATAGCAAATCCCTAAATAGCAGTCAATGAGTTTTAGGTAATTTAGTGAATTTTAAACTAAGATTCAAGGGGCTGTCTCTGAGCCTGACACTCAGTTATCTTGCATGTTAGTAATTCAACAGACTGCTTATGAAACTGGCATCCACCAATAAAGCCCTGTACTTTGCAGAGCTACATATTAGTCACAAGTCCTATTTATAATTCTTTATGTATTCACCCATTTATCTGGTTGCCCAAAGACTATGATTGTTCTAAAATGCTCTAAGTCCCATCCCTAGTTTCTGACATGCCTTATATAACCTATATGATGCACAGGTAACCTGCATCTGCTTAATCCAAGCTGTGTGCTCCCAGGAGCCTTATGCTGGATGGGCCCCGAGCACACTTCCTGCAAATCCCCACTCAAATATGTCGTGCTCAGTTTGACTTACAGTGCACCCCTTTGCAATGTCTTCTCATCCAGCTGGTGCCCTTTTCTTGCAGCAGAAAAGAATGGTCCTTTGCAATATGAATAAATTTAGAGTATTCCCTGAGTTCACGTGGAACTAGATTTATTGCCTTCTGCTGTTTTTTGTATTGATGTTGTTTGCCTTAGCAATTGCTGTTCTTTGCTTTATCTTTGTTTAATATGGAGTTAAAGGGCATGAACTTGAAACTGGGAATAAATGTGCATTTGACATCCTGCTTGCTGCTATTTATCCTTGTTATTTCTATGTGTAACAGACAAACTGTTTCTTTTTGCAAATTCTTTTGCTTATAATTGGCCATTGCATATAAGTTTGAGTGTGCAATTGAGAAGCTGGCTTGGGAAATAGCATTTTTAATATTCCCCTTTGAATCCATTACATACTTATTGCATCCAATTCATCTTATACTAAGAAACTTCTTATTGTTGTTGTTGTTGTGATGAAGATGTAAAAGAATAAAGGTCCCAATTCTGAAATATATCACCCAGGTTTCAAGAGTTCTATTTTTTCTTCAGTATGTAGTTCACCATAAGTGAAACATTTATAAATTTGTCTCTGACTAAGCTGTTTTAAAGATCTTGGGGGTATGAAGAGATACATGATCTATACTTTCAGTCAGTTAGATAGTAGATACATGCTAATGTTCTTATCAAATATCAGTCTTGAATTAAATTACAGTCACTCTTGTTTAGAATTCAATGCCAAAAGGACTGGTTATGGTGGTATTAGAGTTTGATGTTTGCCTGTCACTCTGTTATTTGGCTTATAACAAACTTGCAAAATTTTCATAAAAATTTAGCAATTAAAAATTAAATTAATTCTACTTTATTAATATAACAAACATTAAAGGGGAGTGGGATTAAAAGATACATTATTATTTTGCTCTATTCACCACCTCTGGCTCACTATCTACTATTTACTGAGAGTTTGCAGGGATGTTTAATCACTTCCATCAAGATACAAAAACTTCTCCCAGTTTCTCTCTGAGCTGACTCACTTTTGACCTGGTTACCTTCACTTTATTTCCAAAATAGTAGATGCTAATGCATAAAATTCCATACACTTTCAGACTAAGAGAGATCCCTTAGGATGAATGAACAGGACTACTGCATACCCTAGCAATGCTATCACTAAAATAGACATACTTGTTTCCAACACATCCTAAATAAAAAAAATACCTTGTATTACACTGAAAACATTTAATTTTCATTTCTAAACTATCATACTGGTAATTTCTACCCTTTAAATGCTATATCTCAAGCTTTAAACAGGCAAATAATTTTCTACTTTCTGTTTTCCACCAATAGATGGCAGGTGAAGCTCTAGAAAATTATTCACTCGATACAGCATGAGATAACATATAATTTGAAAGTACCTAGCCAACTGTAAATTACTGCTCTCTGATTCCTCTTTAGATGTGATCATGACTTAGTCCTAGCCCATCCACCTTGCATTACAAACCTTAGTCTAATTTTAGGAATAGCTCCATGTTGTATGTTGTGGTCTTATTTCTTTTGCAGTTGTACTCTTATTTCTAATGCAGTCCCACTCCATTAGGTCAAACTGAAGTTTTTGCACACCAATTTCTCTTGGTCAAGAAGGTACTGTCAGGGTGGTGCATTCAGTGTCATTCAGTGTCAAGACTGAGCTTTTTGTAACTAAGCAAGAAAAGCTCTGCAGTCATACACATGTCAGAAATCACAGCGATTATAAGCTGCAAGAGAACAGCTTAAAGCTCAGTGATTTCCAGTTCCAGAAAAGCTAGAAACACAAGGAGGGAGTGCAGGAGGAGAAAGAGCCTACTACACTGACAAAACTTATTCTAATATACCTCATTAAGGATGCTCCTAATGTGTTAAAATAATTTTTCATATATGATGCTGCATTTTTAAAAATCCATTTGCTTTTTTTGAGACACAAAAGCAGGAGGTGTTGAATCTTGTTCATATACACGCTAAAAGGACACAGTGCTAAAAGTCACAATAGAGTGGTAAAAAAAGATGAAGACTCATGTTATAATTGTTTTACAGACAGTAAGTAATATGTTCTAGTCAATTAACTGTAGGATCTAATTGAAAAATGAATAGAAGTGTGCATATACCACAAGGGTTTAGGACTGCAGAGCACAAAAGGATACCTTCCCTCTAGGCAATCTGCATTAGTAAATGTACATTATTTTTCCTGCAAAATGATTTCCTGAAATCAGTCTGCCTCATAATTGTCCTGCTGTTACTGGCATTCTAAGTATTGATGACTAAGTGACCATTAGAGCTCAGCTGGTTCTTGTATATATCACAATACCTCCTCCAGGCTGACTGAGTAGACAAATTTGATTACTCTCATCCCTGCATTTCAGCCTTGAAGATTTCTATTAATTCACTCTTTTCGGTAATCCTTACATTTTTATAAGTTAATTTGGTTTTCTGAGCTCCATTTCTAAGTATAATTCCACTTAGAAGCATATATTCCACTGTGTTTGGCATCTTCCACTGTTTTGCTGGCAACAGCAGCAAAACATGGATAAAACCCAAGGTCATCAGGAAGCATCAATGGTTACACACTGAACAACGAAGATCATGCAGCTCATCAGTGACTACTAATCACTCTCTACCAGTAATGTTACAGAAAAGAAGGGAGGATATCTAAAGCTGCTTCAAATGAACAGCCCTCCAGTGAACTGAGAAAGTTTGGCAGCATACATCATGATGAAAAGAAATTACAAAACCTAATTTTGGATGACCAATTTAGGTGCCTTTGTCTTTCTAGTCCAGACAACAGACAAGAGAGCTGTTTGAATAACCCTCTGCAGAAAAACCTTGACTACACAGGAATCTGAACTTCCATCTCTATCACCTCAGGCAAATACCCCAAATAAGACAACATGAATGACCCCTTCAGATACTGTACCTGTCACTGAATGTGAAAAAAATGGGTGCAATTAACAAACAAATTCCCAAGGGCCAGGTCACAGCATGCAAAACCAGCACATGACCACAGACTTGACAGTAACGTGATGATAAGCTGTACATTACCTTGACCCTCAAATAACAGACAGCACATTCTATCACAACAGAACTATTAAATAATCAGACTGTCTCAAAGCTACACATTTGCCCTTAGCTTGTCTTTGCTTGGAGGCTCTCTCCCTGAAGAGTAAACTTTTATTCTAAACTCAACTGAGAGCAGCCTGTAGTCAGTGAAACTGCAGAGAAAGGTCTGTAAACAATACCTGCTCTGTAGAGAACAAGCTGACCTTTATAGATGTAAAACAAAACAAAAAGGGTTGATTGATGCTGGGCAGTACTTCTCTCCAAAATATTAAAACCAAGAAAGTCAATCAAAGGTTAGTTCATGAACATACAGTGTGATAAATTATGTCAGTGGGTGGTGGGAAGGGGAAAGCATGATTTGGTAAAATATTTAGGGCAAAAAGACTGTATACTCAGCTGGAAAAGGAAAAAGTGTGTAATGCTGACTTCTGTTAAATGGAAAAAAACCCCAAAAACAAACCTATGTTATCTATAGCAGGTCAGTTGCTGAAGTCTTTATGACTAATTTTTAAAATTCTGATTAACACAGTAAGACATCGTATGTATTTTAGAATAAGAAATATATTTCTAAAGTCCAACAGATAATTACAATTTAGCCACAAATATGCTACTAATATAGAAAAGGACAATCTAACCTAGATAGAATCCCTTGTGTTGGAAAAGGCCCTCCATATCATCAAGTCCAACCACAACCTAGAAGTGTCAATTCCCTCCCTTAAACCATGTCCCTCATGGCTACATCTACAAGTCTTTTAAATACCTCCAGGGCTGTTGATTCAACCACTTCCCTGGGCAGCCTGTGCCAATGCTTTTATAAACCTTCCAGTGAAGAAACTGTTACTAATATGCAATTTAAGGCTGTTTCTTCTTGTCCTGTCACTTCTGACTTGGGAAGAGACCAATACCTATCTTGCTACAACCTCCTTCCTGGTAGTTTTGGTTTCAGTCTGCCTGTGTCTTGTGGATTCCCACAGCTCTCAGCCAGTGGTAACAGGACAGAAGCAGTTATTTACAGACAGCTACAATACTATATCAGAAACAAAAGGCACAACCCCACAGCACCTTTCCAATACTGTAAACTAGGACCTAACCGTGCAGTGAAAGCAATGCCCAGGACAGAATTACCTTAATACAAAAACATTTATGCCCAAAATGTAATGCTGTGCTTGTCACCCTTTTTATACGCTTTAACCGTGGTTTCTAGAAGACAGCAGAAATGCCTTTAGATATCAGATAAGCTATCTGGCATTAGAGTTTTTTGCAATGCAGGATGACTTGGAGGAAGTTAAGGATAGTGTTATGATTATGCAAGAAATCTGCTGAGAATCTGAGATGAAAGAGTTGAGATCACTGAAGTCAAGAGGTATTTAGATTTCAGACCGGCATCTCTACCTGGCTTTTAAGCAAAAATATAAATCATGTAGCTCCAAAAAAAAAAGTTAATAATCAACACATTTTAGGCAATTTTGTCTAAAGTGAGGAAGAGAACTCTGCTAATGAAACATGAAAGTGCAGGTACATGTCTTGGGACTGGCTATTAGGTAAGCTCTGAACAAAATTGTGGCAAAAAGAAGTGACTTTTCAGACAGCTCCCAAAAGCAAAGTTATGATTACATTAGGAATCTGTGTTAAAGGGACAAAGAAGCTTGTGAAAAAAGGGCAGCAATGTGTAAAGATAGGAGAGGGAAATAGTTATCCAACAATAAATGCATTCAGAAGATCAGCCATAAGACTTGTTGATGTGGACTGATTTTCAGAAATTCTGAGCTGAGTTTGTTAGAGGCTCAGGATCACTGAATATCAAGTAAACTTACTTTACTCCTGTGCACTCTGTAACACACTGCATAGATCCCATTCATTTTAGCTGCAAACAAATGACTGAAAACTTCTACATTTCCTGGTTACAAACTAAAATTATTTACCATTGGTGTGGCCTCTGTGAAATCCATCAGGAGGTCACCTGGCTCCAAAGCAAATGTACTCCCAGCATCTGTGGAACTCTAAAGGCAAAAAAGAAACCCACTATTGGAAGAAAGAACCATTTAATTTCTGTAATTTTGTTGGTTATTTTTGTTGGGTTTTTTTAATTCCTTAAAGCACACATTGCCAAATGGATTTTAAATTTCACACCATGTTTTTCAGGTATGGCTACTCAGGAAAGATAAAAAACATAATTACAGACCTTTAAAATCCATGTGAGTAATCCTGATCCACTGCCCACTAATAATGAGGAAAAATTGCTATGAATTTTATCTGGGTCTTGGACCAGACTCTAAATACTTCCTTACACAACAAGTTAGACATATCACTACAACTCTGCATTAAAAACTGCTCTTAAATGTAGAATTATTCCATCTTGGGAAAATCTTTTACTCACAGCTCCCTCCTGCCCTTCCTGAGCCCTCTCCCAGGGGACAAAAGCTCATCTCTTTGTGTGTTACCTTGCCACCGGGCGAAACCTGCGTTTGTCCTTCCGATGTTTGTGGCGTACACGTTTTCTGTGACCCGGGAGATGCTGAAGACACAGGTGTTGATGCTGCTGCTGCTGCTGCCAGTGCTGGAGGAAGGTCATCTTCATCACTGCCATTGATAAAAACACAAAGATTTTCTCATTAGAAAATGCCGTTGGACTTTTGACTGCACTTGTGTCCAAGGAGGCACTGGTAACCTGGATATCTGCTGTAGTGCTTTGAAGTGAAACTCCATTTACTCGTCCCTCTAAAATGCAGTTACCTTTTCAAGTAAATTAATTTTTTTTTTAAGCTTTAAAGATTCCTTAAAAAATGGGTTGGCTAGGTACGTCTCATCTGCAAATGTAAATCGTATGGTTATTATGTGCAAGTAGCATTTCTATGGATTATGTATATATGCATGACTGAGCAGACTAGATATTACTCCACTTTAATGTTTATTCTTTTCTGTGGAGGCTGGCAGCATTGATAAGAACAGATATGGTGACATCCATCCATGCATCTGACTGCTTCATTGACTTCAGACAACGGTAGATTTGACACGCATTATGGAACTAGTCTATACTGTTATTTTCAAACTGTATTTAAAGGAATTTGATTGACTCCAAAAAGGATCTCTTTAAAAAAATTCTTGTGATCTTTTTCCTGTCCCATCTATTCTATTTACAGAGAAAACATTTTATTTAAGATAAGGTTGCACGCTTCCCCTGGGCTTTAGCCGTCAAGCTGAACTCTTTCCATCTCACCTCCTGTCACTACTAAATGAAAGCCAGTAAAGAATGGTACACCTTCATTTACTTTTGCAGAACCCCATTGACTACAGATCACTGCAATCAGTCAGCCCTGAGTCAGGATGCTTCCAGTTGTTAATTGCAATTGGATGGAGGTAAACAGAGTCATAATTTGGCCTATGGGAGCCTTATTACCAGGAATGATGTGTGAAAAGGAAAGACTACAGATTGACAGCTTAATGCACAGCAAAAAATAATGAGAAAAATTACTGCTGCTCATAAAACAGCACTAATTTTAACTACCAGTTAGGTACTCACAGTGCACAGAAGCCTGCCATGTCAGCTGGACTACGTGTATCTGCCTTGACAGATACATCCAGAACAGAACTGTGCTTGATTTAGTGCCACTTGAAGGCAGCATGCCTGGACAACACAAAAAACTTCAAAACTACATGACATACTGGTTACACAACCTTATGCTAGGTTGCCTAGCAATGTTTTTTAATTATAATGTAAAATTTTGGTGATTAATATTATCTTTTTCAAACTTCATTTTTTATTCCTTCTGGTTAAGGATAGAATTCAGCACCATAGCATGCACAGTACACATGTTTTATGCTGGAAAGAAATTGCGAAATCTTTTGGACTTGTTGAATAGACATTTTATTAATGTAACAAGCTCAGAGCTGGGCTGTTGACCTAGTTAATCTCTCTTTCAGAAACATGTAGATGACATTTTCCCAGTCCTTCCTCTCCACTCTCAGCAGGAATTTACTGGCATCTTCCCCATCCTTTCTGAGTAAAGCTCCTCTGGTGTATACAAGGAAGTGGAAAAATAAAAGTTAGGGTTGATTTATCAGCCATCAAGCCATCAACACACTAGCTGTAAGACTGAGAAATGGCCTTCACTGTATTACTTTTACAATGATCCTTTCCTGTTTCCTCACATTTCCCATATTTGCATTCCAGATACAAGATAATTTAAATTGAACAGAATTTGAGTTTACAAAAAGAAAAAAAACCAAAATTACAGCCCATTTTTTTCACTAGGGAGTCTTTGGCCCTACATATGGCCACAGCATAGGTGACACCTGTGGTTAGATATGTACATCTGCTGCTCCTCACACCTTATACTGGACAACAGAAAATCCATATGGGAGCAAGACATGTTCAAAACTGTTCATCAAAACCTCATCAATCTAAAAGTGATTCTATCTTTCCACATGCCAGCCTTGACCTCTTGGACAAATACCAATTTGACTAATAGTTCATTTTCCTCCTAGCTTCAATTTGTCAAAGTTCTTCTGTTCTTGTCCTAAATAATTTTTCAGTTTTGGTAATGCAGAACATTACAAAGACAATGTTTTTAACAGTGACACAAAAATAAACAAACATATTGATATTTATTAGAACACTTTTAAAGAGACAAAAGATATATTTACTGATGCTAGAATGTTGAAATCCTGGGTGGACTAACAGTTGCCATTCCACACAGAAAGCATACATATTTTTTCTTTATTATGGCATTGGTATTCTTGTACTGATAAGTTTATGCTGACATTATCACTTTTCCCCCTAATTTCTGGTGGCTTTGTCTGTCTTTTCATGGGAGGACAAATCAACACTGACTTTCACTTCTGCTCAGTACCTCACATCTCTAGAGAATTTCAAGTGGAATGAATTACGTATAAATGGGATGCCAAAGCCCTGTAGGCACAGATCCCTCTTTCCAGGAGTAAGAGAAATCGTTTTGCTGGCTGTAGCTGTAGCAGGCTCAGCAACTTCTTCATGTGACAAATCACAGAGAGGGAGGGTGTGCACTCTGAGAGGGAATGGCTCACAGCACAGCTTGATGCCCCAACAACTAAAGAATGTTTTCCTCATTTTGCAAATGGGGTTGTAATGAAGCCAACCGAGCGGCTTGCTCCAGCTCACACCAGGTCTTTGACATTTCATGTGGTAAAGAGGTTTTTAATTCCTAACCCAGAAGCTTGGGAAAAGGTGGATGGCCTGCAATTCAAAGGGTTAGCCATTGGATAGGAAAGGCAAATTCATTTTGTATTAAAAGCATGAAGATTCTCAGTGATGAAAGGAATGGTATCGGTATAAGATCATTATCATGTAATTGCACTGATGCCTTTCAGAAGGCACAGCTAGAGCAATAATTAGCATCCCCTTTCATTTTCAGCTGTAGTAGGCAAAACCACAAAGATAATGCTGTATGTTACTCACAAACTGTACTGCCTCGTTAACTTCCTCACACGGGGAGCTTTAACCTCCTGCTTTTCTGTAGGGACAGTTGTTGGTGTAGTTTCAGGTCTCACGGGAGCTGGACTTCTAAAAATAGCAAGAAGAAACATATGTCATACAGGCTCTATTTAAACTACTTCAGGCATATCACCAAAGTTCTAACTCATCAACACTTATTTATCTTGCAAAGTGTCAAGTGCCCATTGAAGTTCATCCTTTTGTTCCATTTATAGTTCATAGGCCAGTGTGTGTGTGTGTACAGAAAAAGATGTGTGAACTCACCCTCCTGTGCTGGGCATACCATTTATAGAAGCAGCCACTGGTTGCAAACACAGAGCCTATGTGAAAGACCATGTGGAAATGTCACTGTTTCCAAAATACTACATTTTAATAACAGACCAGCAGTTCAGTCACGTCAGAAATATTTTTACAAAACATATGTTTAACTAAAACTATTTTATGAATTATGAAACCTGTTCTGCTTAAAATATTTTTTATTTGAAATTAAATATTATCCTTCCACAATTGAAAGAGCAGCTCAAGGGAAATGAACTAAGGGATGTGATCCAAGAAAAATGATCAAATTTTTTCCAACTTGCTAGAAAAAAGCAAAACTCAGACATGTTTCAGATACTCATTAATGTGAAATACATCTGCAGAGCTCCAGCAAAGGAAAGATATGGCAATGAGGAGGTCCACATGAAAGAATCTTCTCCTTAACCATTTATCAGTAGAATTAACAGAGGCTTCAATCAAAAATTCATAAATACTAAACAAAAGATCCTCATGACCTTGGGAGGAAACCATTTCAACCATGAGCTTGAGCGGCATGAAGACAAATTAAATATCTTAAATACTACTTTAACTATTGCTTACATCTGCACTATAAACATAATAAATATGCCAAACATTAAAAAAAATAATTTGAAAGTCCTGATTGAAAACTTGTGAAATGGTATTCGGCCATTTAATTTGAAAGTCCTGATTAAAAACTTGTGAAATGGTATTTGGCCATCTAATCTGAAGTCAGATTCTAAATTAGTAACTTAAGAAGCCCTACTAATTGCTGATGGGACTGCACATGCACTGAGGTACATTTCACAAATAGCAAAAGTTTTTCTAGCCTACTTACATTGTATTAGCCTTCTAAAGCCTTAATATGATAAGCATGTTTAATTTTCACAATTGCAGATCCCTTTGATGCCCCTATGTGTTTTAAGCTTTGTTAACTCTGATGATTTCTGAACCTGATGTCAAGCTACAACAGAACCTCCTGAGATGGCACAGCCTTCAGGTTATATATTCAGTTTTCCTAAATGTTTCTTAGTTTTTGGAGAGGTCACAGAGAATAAGATGGAACAGTGAAAACTATTAAAGTACAAAGGGCATAAATAAATAATAAACCTGATTACTAGTTCCACTTCTCATAAAACAACTTCTGTCAATTATTTACCTGCTATTTGTTCCTATTAATTTCAAGTAGTATAGACAGCAGCAAGATATCTATATCAGATATATTTCCTTTCCCCAGTTCAAATTTCAATGCCAGTAATTTTTATCACAGATTTCTCAATTACATTAATGCAGAACAAGCCAGACAGATCTGAAGACCTTTTGCTGAATTTGTTAGGCTGGCAAATAAGGGGAAGTAAAGAGAAATTAAAAAACCCCAAGTCATCTGTTTTAGTCTTTAAGTCAATATATCTGACATGAAAATCTGAGAATCAGCATCATTATGGAAGCTCCCAAGATTGTTTTGATCAAGCCAGACTTCATGTTGGAAGACAATACTAGCTCTTCTTTTGCTGAAGCAAAGGAAGCTTTTTGCTACTGAAAAAAATTACTTGTTCAATTTACCCAAATTGATTTCCAACTGAAGTCTGACATAAGCAGGATAAATATGTCAAGACACATTAAACAATGGACAATATAATCCTGAAGCAGTGTAAATGAATGTAATTATTTTCAGCTCAAATATATTAGCTGACATTCTTGCTCTGTATGAATGGTCCTCACAACATTCCAATAATTTTGTAAGAGGGTGCCTTACAAATTTTAAACCTTTTCACCAACTCAGTGAGAGTGGAAGCAGAGTGGTATAAACTACATGAGGTGAATAATATTTCTTCAAAATGATAGCAAGTGATGAATTAATGCTATGAAGGGGTTCAAGAAACAGCAAAGTGTACAATAGGAAAGCTGGTCACAAATCTATTTCCAGTTCATGGGTGCTTCAAATTTCTTGGGACAACATTATAACCTGTGATGTAAGCCAGTCAGATACTTTCACACAAAGGAAGATTTAAAGTGATAATTTCAGGTCTTTTATTATGTTTCATTTTACAAAGCCTGTGTATCTCCTTTGGAATACCATGTTTTGTAATGTAAAGAAAGCAGAAGAGGAAGAGGTGGGGCTTTTGAAGCAGTCATTTCAACTGTCACAATCAAATTTTTGTTTGAAAGATGTAGTGCAATTTTGTAACTAAAGCAGTTTACAATGATTTCAAAGCAAGTTATAAAACTCACTTATAATATGAAAAATTTTAAAATTCTAAGTCTGAATTAATACTGAAAAGATTTTTTTAACAAGAAAAAATTTACTCAACTGTAAATAAAATGTTTGAGATACAAACAGCACCTACTCTCTAATCCAATAAAAACATGAAAAACTTATTATTTTCCTTTGAATGCTGAAGATTTTCAAGTAGGAAAAAGAGTCAAGTAAACATTAGACACACCTAGTCCTTTTTCAGCCATTGTAATTGCTCAGATAAACTTTACTTATGTTTTGTATCACACCAGTAAAGTATTTCACTCATTTATGTTGCAAAATCAATACCATTTTAAAAGCAAAATCTTCTTTCACATTATGATAAAATTTTTGTCAGGGGCTGGCAGCAGCAACTACCTTTCCCCTGATATTTATCAGGCCTCTGGGGGAGAGACAAGCACCATTTATTGCACATTTTGAGAAGCTGCAGGTTAGCTAGGATGTAAACTGAACTTACCCCTAAATGAAAAGGAGCTGTGGCAATACCTCTACCCAAAGAGGCCATTAGCACAAGATTAAATGTTGGACTAGTCCTACAAAGTGCAGAGCTAGAATTTTGCCCTCATTAAAACCTTGCTAGGTTACCTCTTTCCACACCAGACTAAAAACTGCTTCTGTTTCATCTCCAAACACTCTTCCTCTGTCTGAACCTGCTCAAAACTGTTGCTACTCTCTCAACAGCAGCTAGATGCAAGAAGTGCTCAGCTTGATCCACACAGCACCTGATTTGTGTTTTAAAAATGGTAGGTTTTTAATATCACAGAAACTCTTAAAAAAAATCTCATTGTTATTCCAGAAAAAGTAGCAGAATAATTTCTGTGACTGTCCTTTGATTTCTACAGCCAGAATTCTTATATGGAAAGACAGGATTTTCGAAGAGAAGACCTGTAAAATTATTTAAATAGCGTGATTATGTGCAGATGTCACCATTTCAAGTTTGTAGTCCTATATAAATTACACAGCTATATAAACTACTGTAGTCCTGTACAAAGTATACAGCTTGAGGAAAAGTGTTAAAGGAGCAGTGGGACTCAGAATTAAAATGGAAAAGAAAATGTACAGTGTATTACAGTTCTTTTAGAAGGCTCTTTTCCAATGTCATTAATTCATAAGAAACCTTTTTCCTGTAACAGTACCCAACCACTACTGCATACAAATGAAGGTACTGAACCGAGACAGAGTTACTTAATGACCTGGCACCTTACATAAAAATCTGTCGCTTCCTGGTGAGAATGACAATAACAACCACGAATGTCAGCGTGCAGTGGCAGGTCATCAGAAACTGCCTGTGCACTGAGAGCCCCAGCACCCTCCTGAGCCACAGCCAGCACAGTTCTCCTGAACTAGCTTCAGCCTGTTCCACCAGCCTGCACAGCAACACAAATGTGACCCAGAGAGAGATCCCCCCCACCAAACCCAAGGAATCTGTTTTGTTCTCAGACTGGCAGCCAAGAAGGCGACTGAAACCAAAACTGCTCACAAAAAAAGTATGCTGTGGAAGATTTCAAGTGACCACAGATGTATGCTGGTTTACCTTGAACTTTCCTTGGGAGTGGAGCATGCATATGATCATGCTGAGGGACTCAGGGTGTCCCACCTCACCTTGGTTCAGATTGTGGGGCTGAGGCTACCCTGCTCCTGCACCACCCATCTGTGTGCCGTGGCTTCCTTGTCCCCTGCTTGGGTGGCTCTGGGCAGACCTCTGTGCTTGTTTGAAATGTGGCAGATGGGCTATGTGGGATAAAATGATTGTCCACATCATAAACTGAACGGCATTAATTACTTCTTTTACCTTGAAGGATCCAGTTCAGGATTTTAAAACTAACAAAGTCTGCTAGGGGAACACACTTCCCACACTTGTCTTTAACAGGCTTTATCCTCTTTGCTTCTCTTTCTCTTTGTGTCTATTTTGTCATCTGGAACAATCCCTCTCCCTGTCTTCCAAAACTGATGCCAAGAGATAGAGGATAAAACCCCTATGATTACAAGGATACAGCCAGCTGCATGAAAGCTGACCTGCTTTCAGGTGCTGACTCACAGAAATGGAAAAAAAAAGAGCCCAGAGGCTGATTTTGACTACAGAATTCCTTTTGAATGGGAACATGATAGTGAAAACTTGGGAAGGATAGGCAAGAAAGAAAGGAAGGAAAAGAAAGAATATTTGATAGATGCATTCTCTTGTATATCAAAGACATAGCCTAACAAGCTAAGCAAACACAAACACTCAAATCTTTCCTAAGGCTGCGCTCTAAGGATTTCACACATTTCTCTTCCAAAGGTCACCTGAAGTTAAGAAACAATATGTTCTTTTTCACTTTGATAAGGTAGCTTTTCTCAGAAGACAGGTTAGCTCTTCAAAACATTGCTTGGACATTTTAAAGCTACTGCCCATATCAAATTTTCTGAATAAAGGTTTTTCTTTTTTTTACCTTCCATTCCCCCCTCCCTATAGATTGCAGATGTATAACCAAGATCCTTGAAACAGCTTATGTGCCTTTCTTACTCACAAACTGAGTTGTGTTTCTTGTAAAGGAAAAGATTCCACCCCCTCTATTGCCCTTACAATAAAAATTATGTGCAGTCTAGACAAAAGTATGGTGCCCCTGTGGTCCAACAAACAGATAATGATGATACAGGAATTGCTTTTCTCTCACAGCTCGGGGTAAGGTAGGAGGTCAGTATTTGGTATCAAAGGTCAAATTGAGCTACAAATCCTACCCCTCCTCACAGCAACCAGGACAGTCATTATGGATTATGTGTTTTCCAAGGAGCCTAGGCACAGTTTAGGGAACACAGGACAGAGCCAAAGAAATGCACCTCGAGTGGGGTATTTCATTAGCTTGACCTCGTCTAAAAGGTCTGAGTACTGCTCTTTACTCTGTAGTTTGGAGGTTAAGAATACAATTACAAACAATTCATCAGCATTTGGCTTCAGGCAGCAGGTCAAAGAGGTCTTTAAGACTCAGAACAATGCCAAAGAACATATCAAGGTGTGCTATCTGCAATCTTTAATGCAGACTGGCATGCAAAGGCTATTCAAGAGTTCAGTTATGACTTCGATGCAGAAATTACTGTGTGAGGTTCCTGCAAAGAGCTAGAGCAGCAGATCCATTAACCTGTCCCTGGACTGAGGCCAGGATGATGTGCATTTAGATATTTACTTTAGTTTTGGAAATGTTGGTTGAAATTTTTTTCAGTTGGAGAGTGATTCTTATCATTTTTTAAAGGTAAAGACTGAATGACAAAAGGAGCTTTTTAAAAGCAATTCAAATTTCTTAGGAAGAAGCCAGCATAGATGACGATTTTAGTTTACCTAAAATATTTCACAATATATTTAGAAGAAGATATTTAAATGTAATATTTCAGATTCTGCCTCACAAAGTTAACTCCATTCTGAGTTCAAGAAAATTCAAGCCTGCTTGAATTCACTGAAGTTCATGCCAGGTAGGCTAAGCATGTCTTGATCAGCTTCAGTTCTGAACTTCCCGGAAGTTCTTTAGGATATATCTAGTTTTCCAGGGAACTGAAGTCTTCAGCTTGGGGAAACAAGCTGCCCATAATCATGCAGGTGACATATCAGGTAGCATGAAAGCTACTCTGACCTTCACTGGAAGTATATGTATAAAACCAGGTACTGAGATGCTAGTTTCACATTGAATTGTGTACAGATTAGGCACACATGGCTACGCTTTGCACCTTGCTTATACAGTCATATTTTGAGAGCACCTGCAGAGAGCCAGAGTTCTCTGAAAAACATGGTTCAGGTATGTCTGAGGTATGTCAGCAGGATGTTAGCTCAGAGAGCAAAATATGACAATTTAAATATTAATATAGTTTATGCAGGTGAGAATGGAGAGGCAAAAGCACAAGAGTGCAGACATTACTTTGAGAGACACTTCTTCCTTGACAATACATGGAAGTTATATTTTAGAAGCATCACTTTGGTCACAGAAGGTGTCAGACATTTTCCCATAAATTGAAAGGCAGCCAGACTCAAAGCCCAGTGCACCTCAGAGGCACAAGCCACAGCAGGTTAATCACATTCTGACAATCTGTGTGAGCAAAGCTTACTCTGCAGTAGGCATTCAGAAGAGCGCCTGAGATTACTTCTCCTGATTCATCTGCACCCTGTAAAACTTGATATCATTTAATGTTTTCCACTCTTCTTTTCTGGTGTGCAGCATCATCAAGCTCTACGAGATAACATTTAATTTTACGTTACGTGTTGAGCAGCTCCTAATGTAATTAGTCTCAATGTAATGGCGTAATTTGGTTTTGGATGGGAAGATTTACAAAGAAAATTAGAATAAATGAATGCACAAAGCACCAGCTGGTGCTTATACCTACTCCCACATAAGAAGAATATTGCTATTTGCAATCCTATGAAAGATGAGATAATTTGGATAACAAGGATCAACAAAGGGTGATGCAGCAGTTGGTCTAAACAGAAAGAAATCCACAGACAAATCCTGAACCATGTGGGATATAAAGCCTGCCAAAGCTGGCAGTAACCCAAAAGCATATTTTAAGGGAAATAAATATTGCAGTGCATAAATGCAACACATGGTGCATGACAGCAAATGGTAACATCAACAAGAACAGTAATAACTGACCAGCCAACTTGAGGGCTTCAGCTGAAGAGGGCTCCTGACAACTGAACTTATATTTACACTTTTGATCACTATTTTGAGTAAGAGGCTGTCTAATCTACATCTTGTATTTGGAGGTTTTCAAAATTCACACAGACAAACCCATGACTGACTTGATTTAGAGTTGGTGACTGTTCTGCCTTGAACCCTCATAAAGTTAATCATGAAGACTAACATGTAGGAGATGAAGAAGTTATTAGTGCTTACATGTACTAAACATATCATATCTAAGCTTTCCTGAGCAGCACATGAACATGAAGAAAAGTGTATATTATCAGCAAATCCTGTTGCTAGGTAATTCCTGTCTTACAAATTTTACTTCAGTTTCTTTCCCAACATGTTTAACTTTGGGCATTTTTGCCAACATTTCTACTGTTGGACTTATCCCAAAATAAAAATTTACTTTGGCAAACAGGCTATACCTGAAGACAGACAGTATTTTGCTTTGTCCTAATTCTTAACATATGAACTATTTTGGTGTAATTCTTAACTCTGGAATTCCTTAAGCTAGTACCACAGAATTACACCTGGGCTTGCATTCAGACATGTCTGAAGAAGAAAAAAAAGAAGAAAAAGAGCAGACCTTTATCTTAAATACAGTCCAAATCTGCATGTGTGAACCTGCATGCACATGCACACAGGTATCCATGCTATAGGATTATCCAGGTGGTCATAGCCAGGAATAAAACATACTTCAAAGAGTTTTCAGAAGAAATTAATGTATAGGCACTAGGGAAATTGTACAGCTGGTGCTTCTGTCTGGCAAAGCTTTGAATAAGAAAACAAATTCTCTTGATGGGGTTCTGTGGTTAGCAATATATTCCTTATATTTAATAAATTAAGCAGGCTGGCAATTAGGCAATAAATTTCTTCAAGTAAAGTTCACGAGTTTATCTTTCTAGCATCCATCCCATTACTGAGAGATGGGTGAGTTTTATAAAAAGGTCAGAAGGTGACTTTTCAATTCACATTCCCTTGATATGCTGCAGGAGAGAAACCTCTACTTCCCAATCAGAAGGCGGGACATGCTCCTGATCAAGAGGAAAGCGTGACCAGAAGGGAAAGCTGCTGACTACATTTTTCATTTTTCTGTTTTACACAACACTTTACTTCCTTCCCCATGCTTCCTTCATTGTTTCTGGCAGACAGCTGGAACCCTGATATCTCAAGGCTAAAATAATCAAATTTAAAAAACCCTAGTTGGTAGAGGCAGGGGATGAGAGGCTTATGAAAACAATACGGACATTCAGTAATCTCAAACATGAATTAAATTAGATATCTAATCAACAAATTCTCCCGCAACACTTCTCCCTCAACACTTCCATCTGTACACAAAGACAGATACCTGAGTCTAAAGAACTCTCTAACAGATGGGAAAATACCTCTGCTGCTTCCCCATAATCCCTTCTGGATCATTTGCTACCATGACAGTTTCTTTTACAATAATAAACTAATCTGTTGGAAAGGCTTTTCTAGCCCCATTGTAAGATCAATTCCTCTTGTTGGCCTTTAAAAGGGATGACATGATCACTTCTTCCCTTATACACTTGGGGTCTACATCCCAAAAGAAGTCCTATTAAAAATTCTGACAAAATGACTGCTGTTACAAATTCCAAACTAACCCAGTGTTGACACAAACACATTTTTCCTACATGCCTTAACAAAGCATGCCTCACCATGTCAAGAGGTAACTGCAAACTAATTGCATCGCTTCTTATTCAACACAGGCAGTATAACAAGAAAAAAATTTAAAAAGCAAAACAAAAAGGTAAAAAAAAAAAAAAAAGCAAATACATAAATAACACTTTTCCCTCCAGGTATTTCTTCTTCCAAAAACCAATGTTTTCTTCTACTTTGTCCAAAATGTATACAGCCCAGCTATATAGTTACTAGTATATAGGTATGGAGTACATACTACTTTGGTGTTGAAGAAAATGTGTGTGCTTTCAGATCTGTTACAACAGAGTTATTATAAAGAAAGATCTAACTCTTCTTCAGAGGATTCCAGTGTCTTATCAAGGTAACTCATGGCTCTCCTATTTAACCTGCTAGAGAAATTTCCTTCCTGTTAGCCGCTCTCATCTGAATTTGTTCAGTTGAGAACTCTGTCACAGGCAGCCCAGGGGGATCCAGCTGAGGCAACCATCCAACTTCCCTGTAGCCACTGCCCAGATCTGCAGCTCTGTTACAGGTTATCAGTAAAGCAGCAGGGTCGCCACTAAGGGAATGTACGACTATGCTCCAAGTCATAGTGCCCTCTACCAGTCTTAATTGGGGATTAAAGAGTTACATCCTCTTTAGAACTGCTAGAACACTTCAGTATGTATTAGGTTACTGAATCACCAGCTTTTTCATCATTTAATGTTGGAACCAGCACTTGAAACAGTCTGGGAGGAAAAAAAATCCCATCCAGAGGAGAAAAATCTGTAGAAACATGCAGGACTGCTCTCCAGAAGCAGGGAGTGAGAGAAGACTGTAGTCTGCTGTGATCCCACATCCTCCTGCATCTTAATCTGGTGTGTAGAGGTTACCTATTGACAGCAAGATCAGGAGATGACCTTGCAATTCCAGCCTGTGCACCAGATGACAGAGAAAATTTAACAAGGTTTCCCCTCCTGAAAACTAAAAAATTAGTGCTATTTCAGCTTCAGCTCTGATTCCCCCTTCTTCATGTTTAAAATTGCTTACATAAAGAAGTGTTCGGAGTTTGCCAGAAGACATGGAAAACAGGTGGATAAACTGTCTGATACATGACAACTTTGCATAAGTACAACATTATCCTGGGGCTATGCCTAAGAAAATGACTGGAGACTGACTTGTAGGAGAAGTGGCTATATCACACAGATATATGAGTAATTACTAGTTGAACGAGAACTACTTCTACAAAGAGCTATAGCAGTTGTTAGCCAAATTGAGTCTGTTGCGGCAGATGCTAAAATAATTGCTATGGGAGACTACAGGCCATATCCAAGCAGTTAATTCATTAAAAGTGTAATATTCAGAATGGCAATGGAAGAACAGACAAAATGGTAGGAAAGAGAGCACAGTTTTTTAATGACACAAGCACTACTGTCCTCCACTGTCACCCTCTAGTTCTCTATTAATCTGAACAATTTATGCTTCAGTTACTGCTCAAAACTACATATGTTTGCTTACTAGCAGGCCTGAATGAATTTCCCTATGTCTTGGGTTTGGAAAAAACAAAGAATTTTGTTTTGTTTTTTACAGTTATCAGTGTGAATAATACACAAAGTCATTGTCCCTGCTATAAATCCCTTGCATGAAAAGAGTGGAGTATTGTTAAAAAGCTGTGACAGCTACTGTTTCAACAGGCAAGATATTCCAGCAAAAAGAGTCCTCAAAGATTCACAGAGGAGCTGTTTACAGAAATGTCTCCATGAGTACTTGCAAGGAAAAAATATATATTCCACATAAAAGGGTTTTTTACCAAGGCTTGTTTTGCTTGCCTCTACTAAAGAGAAGAGAAAAGCTCCCAGATAATTTGTTTCCCAGTATGAACTAACCCTTGGCTCTACTCAGATGCAATTCCTGCCAGAGTAAAGGCTCATTTATGTCCATCAAATTCCACAAGACAGAGGTTATAGAGAATGTTATTGGCAAATAGATCACATGCTGGCTGGCTGAAAAGGTGCATATAGCCCTGCAGAAAGGGTAGCTGCTTGAAGGAGAAATAAAATGATTAGACACTTGATTTATTTTGCATTTTTCTCAGAGTTTTGAATGCAGGCTGTTAAAATTAGTCTATCCCTTAATACTGAGCTGAGCATTGATTACTTGTACATGTGCACCTTTGGGACACAGCAATAAAATAATACCATGTCATTTGGTACAACTCACTGTAGAGGAAATGATGCTTGACATAACACAGATAAAAATAAATATTAGACAAATATACACCAGAATGCTGCATACCAAGAACTCCAAAGTGACTTTTACAATTTTATAAGCTTGGATGTGTGTGAAAGAAAACAGTGAAATTTTCTTTGCAGCCAGGTTACCAACCTGACCTCATGCTGAATAGTACTTTACTAAAAAGCACTTTACAAAGCACACCACTCAATTTACAGTTCAACATGATGCAACAGGAGAGAACCTATTCCAAAATGTGGAGTAAAAAGGCTTTTCTGCAGGTGTTATGCAGAAGTTCAGCAGAAGTGATTAAGGAAAACAAGTCTGTAGCCACACTCCCAGTCACACAGGGATATACAAATTAGGTCCTCCTGAACTGCTTCTGGAAGTGACAGCAAACCAACAAAGTGCTGTGGCAGAGACAACATATGAAACCCATTTCAATTAAACAAAGAAATAGGTCACTGTGCAATGTATTTGATGAGTTTTCTTAAGAAAGAAAAGAATTTCTCAAGGAAGTTTTGTGCAAGTCTAAGAAGAGCAACGGCATAGAGGAAAAATGCGTGATTCTAAATATCAAACAGATTTTACAGCCTCTTGGACAAACAAATTAGAAAATCATGGCCTATCAGGTGAGACATTTCAGCTCCGCAGGGTATCCCAAAATAAGAGACTGGGAAACTGGGAATCACAGCTGCACTGCAAGCAAGCCAGGAGCTGTCATGAGAGGCAATAGCATCGCCTCTCGTGTCTCCTCCTGCCTCAGCACCACCAACCATCCCCACCATTCTTCTCCAGGCAGCTGCTTTCATTAAGCAAACACAGGGACTCTGCTAGACCAATCTAGTCAGAAAGGAATTTCTGAATGAAGTGGTTTTTGAAGGCTAGTGCAGATTCCCTACATTGTAAGGAAAATACACATTTGAAAAAAAGGTTGACAAATTTTTCCAACAATAACTGTTAATTTTTTAGTTCAGAATGACTGAGTGTTTCAAATACAATTCATTACTCCCCTCAACTAGATTTTTCTATAAGGTGATTAAATTTCTGTTTTCTGTTGCAAGAATCACCACCCAAAAGTTTTAAAATAAAATCATGAGATGACTAGTGCTCTAGCACATATGCATATTTCATATACATAAACATATAAAGAACAGATACACCGGTGTAATTAGCTGATTAACAGCTGTGCTGTGAATCCACAATATTTTTTTTCCCTCCAACTCTCCCCTCACATTGCAACACTGAAGATGTCCAAAGTGATAGAACTACCAGACACATAGAGGCAGGCAATTTCCAAGTGCTCCTGCTGTAACCTCTTCTCTAATCACCTGCTGGAAGACAGCATACTGTGCCACTCAAATAATGTTTACAATTAATGTGCCTCTTCAAAACAGCCACTCCAATAAAGAAAGACTGTTATCAACAGAAGAAAAGTGCAAACAAAAGTAGTCACTATGTCGGCAAATGAGCCATTTTCCTGAAGACTGTATACTAAATGCCTCTTTTTCTGGAAAGAAAAGACCTTGCACAAATCAGGAAATGGAGACATCAGGAATATTCCAGTTTGGATACCTAGCATGTTTCTGATAGAAAAGTTATGAAAACTGACTTATTTTTATGTAAGCTTTTGTAAGATTGTCACTAGACCTGATTTCTTACCCAGAGCTTTTGTAATTTATTCGAATAGATACACTCAGTCTGATCTTTAAAGCTGAGCTTTTATCAATTCTTAAAATGTGTCTGATATGTATGTATAAAATAAACACTGTTCTGACAGTCACCTTCTCAGGTCATTGCATGGTGAGCTTTACACAGCAACCTGGAGATGAGCAAATTGAACCGTAACAACAAGCTGAAATAATGTTTGGGAAATGCCTCATTACATCATACATTAATTTTTTGCTTCCCCTACAGACAAGAAGCAACAGACCTTACATTAGGGTCCTGCAGACTGGAGGTCTTACTGGGATTTACAAAAGAGGTCTCTTCTTTCACAGCCTGTTAAAAGAAGGAGCCAAAGTTTAGTACAAAGTCCATGCACTTAGGATAAAACAACTGTTTATTAAAAAAATATTCCTGTAAGCACCTCAGAAAACTGCAGTACCCAAAATGCCTACTCTGTCTCGATTAAAAAGACATTATCTCTTTGGATTTTCATCTCCTACAGCTAAGATTCACTGTGATGAGCAACAATATACAATGTGCAGGGAAATAGTGTAAGGAAGACATTGGTACTGGAGGAAAAAGGAACACTGACATTTATGGCTTCTCCAGAAAGTACTTGAGCAGAAATCATACAAAATCTACACATACAAGCATACTGTAATTGAGCTGTCCTTTCAATTGGAGTAGAGTAACTATTTATTCTGAAATAATGATGCCAACTTTTCATTCAGTTTTTGGAAACCTAACTGAAAAATGTGATCCCCTTCATATATTCACACAGTATGCACAATTCACAGAAAATCTCACCCACTACTGCTCTCTGCTAAATTACAGAGTCCTGTCTCTCATATGCATTCTCATCTGTCAATTTGAAAATACTAGTATTGCAAAATAACTTACATGGGAATTGCTTTATAACTAGGAAATGCCCAATCTGGGCAGGTGTTGATATACTCTTCATCAGAGATGCAGAATTCCCAATCCATGTGTAAATGCCAATATGAGGACACTACAGAAAATACTGACTACAGAGACAAGAGTATTTTCAGATCAGTCAGGGACTTCTCACACTGTGACATTTGCACCCACTACATGAAGAGAAAGGTACTGAAACAGTTCCACAATAGAGTGTTTTTTCAGTGTTCTGTATCTGAGCCACAGTAATTTGAGGCTGTAGGTCCAGATCAAATTAAATTAAATGTGTCAGTGTAATCCTCTTAAAAAAGGATGAAACAGATTTCTACAAATCCATCAAATCCATCAAATCCAAATCAAAGGATTTACAGACATGTAAAAATGTTGTAATGTTACATAAGACCTTCCATTCAATAAAAATGGATATATTCCACTTGTGGGTACTCATAAGAAAAGGAAACAAAATCAAAGCTGAGTTTCTTCTATACCTTAGTGATGAACTAAAATAAAAATATCAGAAGAGATACTCAATGCTTGGGGAAATCACCCAAGCTGTGATAGGGTTGAGTTTGTTTCCCCCTTGTGCTAGAAGGAACAGAACCCTCATTGCCACTTCCTAGACTGTTATTTACCAGATCATCAGCCATAGTGGGAAGGAACTGTTCAAGCTTGTACACACAATTAACTGTATGGGCAATTAAACTGGAACCACTGGGACCCTGACAGAAAGTGAACTCTGTTCTGGGTCTTCTCCAGCCCAGGCAAGTACCTGAAGTGATGGGTTAGAGGGCATTTTGATACAAGTACTTTAGTAGGAAGTTCATCCCTTCCTATTAGAACTGTTGAACCTTGTATGTTGATACTGAAGCCCCCATCTGACCCTCACCAGCAGGTTTATCCCTCTCCTAGGGGGCTAGTGCACACAGGGAAAGCTGGTTTACAGCTAGGGTACTTGGAGGAGAGCAGGATCAATAGTAGCTACTGGAGAAGCTCCACTCCAGTGTAGTGCCCTTACATATTTGGGTTTAATCTCCCTCAGGCCGAGGTTTCCTCAGTCCTGCACAAACACTCCAGAAACTGAGGAATCAGATAAATGTGGGACATAATCAGAACACCATCATCATTGTAACTCAGTCACCAAATGTTTTGCTGCTAAGGTTTTCAGTGAATTAGTGTCACTTCATAAACCATTTGGGGATCAGGAGTGCAATTTTAAAATTTTAATAAACTTGTAGCTTTAAGAAATTCAGCTCAGCTTTAGAAAACACTTTTTACTAGTCTTCTAGTAGCTGTGTCTAGCATAATGTTTATTCAAAATCTATTGATTTCTTGAAAGGAAAGAAAAAAAATTAAGGACTTGAGAGAAAGCATTGAAAATCATTTTTTGTTGGCATAGATGAGCAGTGGAAGCAATATTTCTTTGTTCTACAGAAATTACAATGCTTTTTATAAAGCTGTTCAGTTTCTGAAATCTGTAAATGTGAATCCAGCTGTCAGAAACCTAATATAAGGTCTCTTCTTCCACACTGATGTCTTAGCAACATTTTATTGTTAAGACTGTCAAGCTAGCTGCTTATTATGTGTCAAATTGGTTATTTTTTAATACTATAAATTTTAGTTCATTCCAATTTTTACCAAAGTAATTGATCTGTATTTTAAGAAGAGAGATTACAGATACCAAGAATGCAATGCAGGGGTTGTGACCAGCAATGAAATTATTAAAATTCCACCTTAAATGCAATAAGCCATGGATCTCATTAGCCAGCTGAGAGGGCTTCACTGTGTTAGACCCTTGGCTGCTTCTCAGCTCTGTGACTACATTACTTCACTCTTTTGTCTTCTCTCAATTGGAAGGCTAAGCCTGCATTTCAGGAAGTCATATATTCCTAAGCATCCTCCATCAATGAGGAATTTCTCTTGGTATTAATTTTTGGTGTAACATGAGTTATTACTCATGTTTTAGAAATCAGAAAATACTCCTGCACCCACAAAGAAGCACTGCAGACCAGCGAGCAAGTAATCCCACTCTAAATTGTAAGGAGAGAGGGAGCATGCAAAGAAATGGGGGAGCCTGAACAGCCTCAGATGATGAGGCCTGCCCTCAGGGGGCCATGGGTGTGCATTGACAGGTACAGATTAACAAGGATGGGCTCATTCTTCTCACCTTATGCCTCTCCTCCCTTTCTGTGGATGAGCAGACATAGAAAATGTCATACTTGCAAACCCTTTTGCAAAGGGTTTCAGCTGTCAGAAAGTCTACCACCCCTGCTTCACTTGGGGGCTTATTGGCTTTTGGGCTCTTGTTTCAGAACGAGGTCAGTAAGTCATCAACTGGCAGCCTGTTGCTTTTATTTTTCTTCTTAACACTGCAAACCACATTCACTAATCACAGAAGGGCTTTCTCAGCCTTACTGAAAAGATATGACTGTGGAGCAATGGTTCTGCTTGTAGACAGCCCTTGCAATATAATTCCCAGATGGTTTGCCTTCATTTGAAAACAAGTGCACCTGCTGGGGCCAGGATTTGGGTTTCCATTGCAGGATGCCTTCCAGCAATGGAGCAAGGGGGTTTAGCCAAGGGTAGCAGGAGGTGCCTGGTAGGGAATGTACACCCAGAACTGGGCAGAGGCTCTCACCCACTGAAAGCCCAGCATTGAGCTGTGTAAAAAAGACAGAGGCAGAAGCCAACATGGAGCTGCTAAGATCTTAACTGAGGCAGAGTCTCTCCTCCCACAGAGGCTGCTGCTCTGAGGGAGAGATTTCAGGGCATAGCAGACCTGGAAACCCAATTTAGAAGGAGATTAATTTAATAATTACCCAAAGAGAAACAAGCTACTTTTCTGGCTACCAGACTGCAAATCAAATTAAAAGTTGATCCATATAATCCATCTACACAATGCCATTCTCTTTTTTAATCTGCATCAGGTCCAGAGGAAAAGAAAAATCATTAATGTTCTGTTTTCATATGCCATTAACTTTCTGGATGATATTAAAAACAAAGAATTACTTCATCATTTTAAGCATTACTTTATACTATTTAGGGACAAGAAACATGACTGGGCAGCAATGCCATTGTACAGGCTCTCTTCACAGATGATTGCTAAGAGATAGTTTCACCAAAGGAAGAAAAAGGGAGAAAAGTAACTAAATTTTCCCCACAGTTCACTGAGCCATCTATCGATGGGCAGCTGAGAGTTCGCAGACTGCTTTTCAGTCAACTCCTGAGTAGTGCTAATCCCTGCTGCTGTCTTGGCAGCCAGGTCCTTTGGAGCCTTAGAGAGGGGGTGGATACTCCAGAGATGCTACACCAGACTCTGCTGAGCTTCCTAGAGGAGGTGGGAACACTTTCTGGCCCATGAGAGTAATCCCATGCATAAATTCATAAGCTCTGATGGTTGGATTTTGCCTAGTAAACAGCAGCTCCTTCAATTTTCTTCTGAAGAAAGGGTTAGCCCCAGGGTAATGGAGGACAGAACCTTAAAAAGGGAATTGGTTGCACCAAGCATGTACCAAGAGGAAAAACACACTAAAGACAGAACTTTGGGTGCAGCCTTCTGTGATTTTTGCCAGTGGGGCACTGTGCAAGGCAGTCTGTATTCTTCATGCCTCAAGCAAGCACATGGGGAACTCATGTCATCCATGTCTCTCCTCCTTCACAAGGGGAATTGTTGCAGCTCTCACCTCTACTGATCTAAAATAGGAGCACCTTGGATAAGCAAAAAACTACATGAAGAATCAGATCACTGCAGCCAAGGGAGAGTGCCAGGTTCTCATCTGAGAAAAAAAGGGTCTAGAAGGCTCATAGGAAACCTATGATGGCTCTTATTTAGCAATTTCACAAAGTTCACAGCTGCAGAAAGGAAGGGAGAACAACACAGCTTTCACATGTTTGGAGATCTTCAAAGGTAAGGAAGGAATGACTCGCACCACAGTGGCTGGGAAATACTTCTCTATCTTGGCTCTTTCTGAATCTGTAATGATGGTAAGGAGGCCTGAATCATTTGATTTTTCAGCTCTTTATCAACAATTTAATCTTTTGTCAGGCACGCCAAATGTTGGCTGATCTCATTAGATAATGCAGGCTAAGGAACATGTCATCAGGAAGAATGTTCTGCCAAGGTAAACCTACCTTGGTGATTTAATATGTCAAATGCAACTTTTCAGGCAGAAAAGCACGATGTTTATGTCTCTTGGGAACAGACTACTCAATTTTTTCCCTTCTGAACAAGGCCTGGCACTATGGGCTATGGCAGGGCTCTTACACATCAAGGCAATTAACAGTACTTGTCTCATCATGTCCTGGCATGTAGAGTCATGCTAGAGAGAAGACAGAGCTGACATATCCAAAGCTCTGGGAGTCTTGTGACACCACTGCCACATTTCCTTCCACTATCCCAGGGAATAAACTGGAGATCTCATCAGTTCCCATATTCTGTTTATATAAATCTTCGCTCCCCTTCTGTACTTCCAGCAAGGCTGCCACATCACTTCCTCAATTCCTTCCCTCATACTGAGGTATCATTGCTGACACACTTCTAATGAGCTGCCATGTATCATATGTTCATCACACACAATCAAAATCTTGTATTCTTATACCTGTGGAACCATCAAATTCCTGTAGGCTCACATTTTAAGTTGAGCAAACCTGTTTCAACATAGCAACTGAACACAGAGAATTTGAAGCTGAGCCATTTTTAAATTCCATTGTTACGAACAATTATAAGTGATGCAATGTTGCACTTGCTGCTGTTCCAGTTGAGAGTCCCAGAGCAGTTCCTTCTTTTTACCTAGCCTGAAACTTGACAGTGAGGTTATTGCTCATCCAAGTGGGTGACTAACAGCAACAGCTTTAGCAAGGAAGGCACAGTGTACATAAGGAGCTGTGGAAGCTTCCCCCACAGCCTGAACACCTCAGCTGTGACCTGTTATGCTCACATAATTTCAGCTCTGATCTCTGTGCAAAGACTGTCAAATTGTGCAGTAGCTCGGTGCTGTGAATAAGGACAGAGGGAGAGAAGGAGGAAAGGAGGAGAGGGAAGCAAACAGCAACTAATTCATGATGGAAGGAGCCTGAAATGTTGAAAAAGCTGATCCTTTCAAGGTACTTAAGTCAACATCTAGTGAAAGCTGAGAATTCCTCCGGGTACCCAGAAGGATTTGTTTAAGTCCTATTATAAGAAAGATCGCATATGATTATAAATCCTCAAGTGTCTTCCCCTCACCTACTCTATTTTCATTCATGACCTGATTAGGGTTTGAATCCAGATCTCCTTAAGTGAATAAAGTTCCAAAGACCAGCTTGCATAAAGACAGGGAATTTTTTTCTAGAAATACATGACAAAAGCATCTTAACTTTGAAGATGACAAGTCCTTACAATTGACTCTTTCCTTAAAGGAGGCAGAACACTAAAAGAGAATCATCAAAAATGTAGCCATGACAGACTGGCACTGTGGATCACCTCACTTATGCACCTTTTCTACCATAAATAATGCACAGATGCCAGTCTCATTTACATTGCAGCCACGGCTTGCATCTATGTAGAGAGCACAGGATGACACTGGTATCCTGCATGACCTGAGGTATTTTCCATACTACAGACCTGTCATTTCCTCAAGACAACTCTAAACAGCACAGACAACCTGCATTTACTCAGATATTTGCAATATTTAAGACAAAATTACATGATATTCAGCCTGTACTTGTTTCTAGGAAAGGGAGAAAAAAGAGAGAGATGGCTATCGACCTGGCCTAAAAAATTTACATGTGTATAGGCTTGTCAAGAAAGCTGGAGTGTGAAAGGAGGTAGAGGACTGAACTTCCCTTTGTTGAGCCTAAATGTCCCTTTGTACTGAGAACCAAGCAGGGGAATTAATGGCTTGAGAACCTGGTTTATTGAAGATACCTCTCCCTGGCCAAGAGTTTCCATTGGGGTTGAAAAGGGAGAAATAAATGGGATTTTGTATGCTCTTTTGTAAAGATCCTGCTCCAAACCACCTTTTCTCACCACTTTTTTTTCTCAGCAAACAATCCATAATGTAGCTCAGTAGTAATGTCACCTCCATTTATCTTCTATAAACTGCACTGCAAAAATGTACCTGCAGAATGAGCTTGGCCTTCCCTTGTCTGCAGACAAGAGGAAGATGTGAGTGATGCAAAAATCAGCTGCAGTAGAAATCTGTGAGAAAAGGGATCCTTTCCTGTGCTAACTTGCTGGACATACATCAACCCAAGGATTTAGGAAAGGCTGGGTAACAGGTGCAGAATACAGACACCACTTGTGGATGACAAACTGCTAGAATACTGCCTGCCAAAATAAAAAGCCCTGCTGAGATAGCTGTACATTTGCTCAGGACCCTGTGCTTAATTTTAAGGATAATTAGGATTTGTCCAAAGCCAAAATGAATAGAAATAGCAACTGAAACCTTCAAGTATCTTTCCTTCATCACTTAGGCCATGAACTTTTTGGCAAAAGGGACTCCGTGATACCAACAAGTCATGGCTGCTCAGTCATAGCATATCAGCACTGACTCATGAAAGCTGAAAAGGGGTTTAAATGTAAGGGAGAGCTGGTCTTTTGTATTCTGACAGCTCCTTACTGCTGCATTATATGAGTACCTCTCAAATGAAGAGCCTGGAATATATGCAAAAAAAAAAAAAATGTCAGTTGCTTCACAGTGTTTAAGGCTCCCCTGGAGCTTAATTATGTGGCAACTGTGACATGCAGTCTGTCAGCTAAAAGGTGGCAATCCCTGTGGCACAGTTTGAGAGGTGTGTTGTGAAACATTACTCATTTGCTCTCGCCCTACAGGTAACTGTATGGCATGCCCAGTGCAAACCACAGGCTCCCCCAGCTGCCGTGTCCATGGCAGTAAGCTCCTATATCCAGCTTCCAGCATCCCTGTGCACACTGCAGTTTGATTCTGCATTTTGATGAGTAGCACATAAATATTCCTTTATTCAACCAATTAAAAAAACCAACCCTCACTCATGTTAGCTTTCTGCTGCTCTATAACTCTAAACCACAAGCAGGGCTAAGTGATCAGCACCATAACCTTACAAATTTTCTGCCTCTAAGTCAGGGCTATAACTGTGGGAGATGTATTGTCCCCTAGAAATGTGATAAGCTCTTCAGTACAATTCTGAAATGAAGAAGCACAGAGATCATATTCCAGGATATATTTTCAAATGTCTAGCAGCATTTCCCCTGGTTTCATTTTTTAAATCGTAAGCACTGGCATCATTCATTTCTAAAGCTCTCTCTTGTGATGGTGCCTAGTTGCCATAAAAAAAAAGTAAACGACAAAACATTTCTGTCCCAACTTATATTTTCCATTTGCAAACATTTACTCCATTCTCCGAATTAACAAAGAACGGCTTCTTCTTTTACTACATGCAGGAAGTGCTTTCATAAACTTGTCACATCCTGATGTTAGTAGCATATGGTATTGAAAATATTCCTCCTGCTTGAAGTGAGAGCTGTTACAAATACTTCAAGCAACAGTTTGTTAATTTTGGATGTGATCCTATAGTGCACCAATATTTTTCTCATGCTTTTAAGCCTAACCATATAAGGAAGATGCCCCACGAAGTTTCAAAAATAACAAGTTAGACCACAGATTTTTTGGGGCCCTTAGAAGAACACTTCTTTTCAAACACCAATGTGCATAAGACAGAATGTTTATTTCTTCTTCCTTTTACAAACTAGAGGAGCAAGTTCTTTTTTTTTTCCCTTCTTATTTTTTTATTTTTGGTGCTATTATGAAATATGGGAATAACTGTGCTCTACATGAGGAAGAGCAAGGCTGCCTTGCTTTACAACTTGAGAAATACAGGCTGTGCCTGTATGCTGACCCTAGATATGCCTCTGACTGACTAGTAAATTGAAATATGACAGTACAAAAAGAAGAGATGAGAAAGTGGAGTGTTAAGAATAAGGCCAGAAGGCAAGACTTCTTAGGGATATAATATGGAACTGGCATCAAAAGATAGAATTGGGCAAAGGTCATCATTAGTCCTCCAGATAGACTGAGCAGCAAGATATGTCAGATGGGGTCAAAGAGGGGCAGGATCACAGCCCTGGGGGAATATATGAAGTTAAATAGTTGGCTTCCATGAACAAAATTATTCCTTATCTGCTCCCTTGAAAGAATGCTGTGTCTCTCAGCAGTGTAATTCCATCCCACCTCACTTGTCTCAAAAGATGACTGAACTGCCACTGGGAAATGGCTTACCTACTGGTATACAGCTAGTTGTCTGAGGTGCTGGGGGCAGGTAAAGAAGGTAACTGGGTGGGTTTACGGTATCTAATACAGTGGTTTATCAGGCCCTCCTGTAGCTGCCTTCCCTTCTCACACATTCTAGATGATAAATGTTGTGTTTCCACTGGTGCCTTCACCATCACCGTTTTTCCTACCCTTTTCAGAGCTTGTGTAGCCACAGCTTCTTACTGTAACAGCTGATCACTGCCTGGTCTCTGCCTGATTATTTTTGCAATGTATCTGATCTTTTATAATTGACAGGAGGGGAGCTCAAATGCAGAACTCATGTCTAGTTACACAGGCAATTTTGTGGCTAAGCAGATAGTTGAATGAGGATTTCTAAGATTAAGGTGTCTTCCTATTTTACCAGCTATAAATCTTAAGCCACACTTTGTTAGCACTGAAAGTTTCAGGGATTTCAAACTGAACCTTATGCCATTGTTTTTCAACAATAAATGCTATATTCCAACAGCCTTCTTTACCTCCCTTCCCCTGAAATAGGAAGATTTTTCTCATTGAGGGCAAATCCACAGACATCTACTTAATCCAATTTGATTTTTAAAGCCTTGTGAAAAACAACACAGGCAAGAAGGAAGAAAGGAATGCTCAATTTGCTCTAAAAGTTGTTTATAACACAGCAACAGTTAAAGAATATGGTTATGGCAGAAAAAGTAACCTAGGATGCTTTCTCTTGGAAAGCCTCAGACTGAAAAATCAAGGCAGAGCAGGTCAATCGAGAGATGCATACGTTGAGCACATTTTCTATCTTGCCTTAATAATGTATTCTGAATGCAGCAGCACACACTGCTTCCAGCCTTTAACTATCCAGTCAAACATGACCATTAAGCATATTCAAGAGAAAATACAAATATGAGAAGTATACCGTGACATCTAGTAGAAAAAACACACAGGAAAAACAGAAGGTAAACCCAAGGGCAAAAATATGCTGCATAAAATACATTGATGCAACACAGAGTTCAGAGAGGTGAGAGAACTGCTTTAAGCAAAAATGGAAAGAAAAAAAAAATATCACCCAAACAACTCTTTTCTCCTTATGCTGCCAGGTTTCTGCTATTGAAATTTAAGGCAGTCAGAATAACCAAATTTTGATGCTTCTTTAGATCTAGCTAGACCAGATGTAATGTAGCTCTCAAATGAAAGACCTGCCAGGGAACAATAAATACACAAAGCTAATTGTTAACAAAGTCCTTTGCAGGGCAAGTTGACCTGGTGAACAGAAACAAAGCAATGGAAATACCAACATAATTTGTATTCAAAGAGAATAGTGTGCTCAAGGATACCACAGGAACTTGGTATCCCAAGTTATACATTATAACAATCTTTCTACATTTATTTTTCTTCCTAAAACTTTGTATTTGTCTTTATTTATTGGCACAAATGGCATTATCTTTTGTCCACAACTTTCACTTAAGAAGAACCACACATTTTAGATTCCAGCTTTTGACTGGGAAAATAACTTTTTACAGTCATGTTATTTACCATCAGTTTTCAGTTGTATGGCATTATTAAAAGAGTATTTTTGAAACAGGATGTATCTAATGTAAACATTAACCAAGCAGTGAAAATAGAAGCTTAAAATTTAGTTAAAAGCACACAAACAAGTAGGAAAGCAAAAGACTAGCTAATATTTCACACGCAAGCATCTAAAGCTCATCCCCTGAAATAAAGGTTGAATTTGGATATATAGATATTATCATTAGAACAATCTTAACCCCAGTTTCCATGAGTAATGGGTAGCCTCAGAAAACTCCAGAGGTTACTCTTTCTATGCTATAAAGTAGCTAAAAGCTACAGTGACAAAACAGTGATTTCCTGAGGCCATCTTTCCTATTTTCTCAGCCTCTCCTGGCTGTATTAATCTCGTCAGTTAGGATAAATTTCCAACTTCCACCATATCAGTCATTTTGAATTACCTGAAGAGAACGCTAGAATAGCAAGAGAATAGCTAGAGAATGTGATGTCAATGTGCATATTTGACTAAAAATTAGGTGCTTCCTCAGGAGGAACGATGGGATCTTGGAAAACTGGTGAAAGTTAGTCAAAAACTAAAAAAGCGGAGTATTAAACACAGATTACCTGGGCACCTACTCTAAAAGCTGCTTCCACTTGAGCTTTGAGGATGTTGCACTTCAAATGGTCAGGTACAGATGAAGGTGACACAGGGGCATGAAGAGTCTTTTCTGATACCTTCTTTTCTTCAGCCTGTATTTATTAAACAAGCAGTGACATACATTAGAAAGATAAGTTCATAAAATTATCAAAGGTTAAATTTCACTTGTAATAACTTGATTCAGCAATACTGGCTAAAACTTCCATAGTCATACCCTGACAGATACATCTTAGAAGTTTTCGAAATATTTAATGACTTGATACTATGTTCAAGACAAGAATAGCCCCAGGGAAGCCTGAGTAATAGAAGCAAGAAAATTATGTGGAATGAAAATACATTAAAAAAGCCCAGCCAGGCCCTGGAGTGGTTGCTCAAACCTGTGATCCCACTGAGGAAACAAAACATTGTCTCAAAATATCCCACAGAAGGCAGAAGAACAAACAACACAACTATAGTGAACACTGGCTTTTTACACCACCCTTAAAATGCAAAGTTTTGCAAGTTTAACCAGAGAAATGTGAAGGAATCTCCACTTAATTGCAAGCCAAGCAAAATCTCCATCATTAGGTAAAGAAAAATCAAAGAACTTTAAATATTGACGATGCTGTTTCCACCTGATATCGATCTTTTACCTACACAGTGATCTGAATCAGAAATTTTGGCCTCAGGATAGCTAGTGTAGTGCCCTGGTCAAACATGACCTAAAGATTTCATGCCTTGAACAAACTATATCCAGCAGAAATGTCATAAATGCCACATGAATAAACTTCCCATGCAGAAAAGGAAAACAAAAAGAAAGACAGTGTAAGACTAATGTATCAACAAAGAGAGTATGATGAGACCAGGATTGCAAACATGAACTCTTAAACAATCAAACTGTAATATGTCACATATTTTTAGAGAATAATTGGGCAATGGCATAACAGCCATTGTAAACTTCCCTATTCTTCCTGGAAGTGACACCTGAATTAGAGATGAGTAAGAGCCTAGATTGTGCATTCATTTTGTGCTGTCATGGCTGAGAAGGGTGAGTGGTTGTATACACCCAGACAGAACAGATATGCAATGCTGTCATTCAGATTTCAGCCAAAACAGGAACAATGCATCAGAACACCAGGTCCAGTGATCCTCGAGGTTCACCTCTGCCAAATATTTAAAGACAGAACCAATCTTTTTTTTTTTTTTTGCTACTGAAATTACCATATGATTAGCCCTTTAACTTCAAAATCTGTCTCCTTTATCCTTCCTTCTGCCCCTGCTCAAGGCATGCCACTGGCTGATGGTAACTACAATCTTACTGACTCTCTTCTCAGGTCCTCGAGCAAGCACAGACAAATGGGAATATCAAGATTCAGGGAACACTTTCTGCAAGTGGAGTAAGTCACTCCAAAAGCATTTGTGTTGCTTGAGGAAACTGTTCAGCAAACACTGGGGAGGGAAAGGGCCAGACCTTAGCAGAACTCTGTTGAGACCGCAAGATATTTATGTGTAAACAAAGCTGGTCTAGCAACATCCTGCATCCAAAATTCCATAGCTGCCAGGTATGATTTTGAACAACTGTCTGTTAAAGGACTGCTCGTCATGAGATTTTTTTTTTCTCTGCCAAATTTCTAATAATTCTTACATGTTTATTTGTCTAGTCACATTTACTTTTTTTAGACGAAGATATATCTAGGCTTCCCATTCTCCCCAGTTTCTTCCTAAGGGAAAAAGAAAATACATAAAATGAAAAGTGGCAGTGTCTAGCTGGAGAAACTTATGGAACTGTAGTCATCTATTCAGTCTTGATTAAAACAGTAGTTTGGCAAGTATATGAAAAGAAAACAAACCACCAAACCCAAACATGAAATATTTGACTGCCATAGGTGTCTTTCCTGCGATATTTGTGGAGTTGAGAAGTGGAGATAATCAAAAGGACAAAATTATTTGTAAAGAAAGCACAGCTTTTACTTCACTGATATTCTTGGTAGACAAAATGAACCCATTTTAAAAAGACTGTTATTACTGTCAACGTTCATGTGTATTGATTTCTAACAGCAGAAAAAAACAACACATTAAGCAGTGGCATTTTTAAAGGCCATGCAAAATCTCACCTTTGTTTTAACACTGTATACTAATTAAATAACATTTCAGTCAAGCAAGATTAAAGAATTGTATTTTACTTTCTATAGCAAAACAATTGATGCTTGTTTGGGAGACAAGCTTATTTCATAAGAAGAAATGTTCCAAGTCCCATTCCTCTGTTATTCAGATGGATATAGATATTTTTCAGCCCTATTGCTCTTCTTCCACTGCCCAATTTTCCCACATTGACCAAGAGGAAGATAAAAAGTCCCAGGGCTGCCCTATAGCTGGGAATCCTCAAAGATCCAAATCTCCTGCTGTATTCAGCATTGTGCAGATGACTCCATTTAACAGAGATCCTCAGTGTGAGATCTGATGTGCAAGTCCCACACTGAGACTCTTGAGAGGTCCAAATACTGATAGTGGCTGACCTGGCTGAAAGAGAAAGCTGCTGCTAGAAGGTGCCCACTTCTCAGAAGCCAGTGCTGGGTATTCAGTTCTGCTTTAGTCCTTGTTTGGGTCACACTTTAAGGGTTTCACCTTCAAGCAAGCAAAACTTGTTTTGCTTGCACTGCAACAGGAGCAGCAGCACCTTTAGTGACTGCTCAGACAAGAAGAGCAGACATTGCTGCAATTGCTGCTCGGCTTTGTCCTGCTCAGCAGCAGCTGAGCCAGCAGCCAAAGGCCACCAAGTCCCCCTGCCCCAGGGGAGATGCCAACTGCACACAAACCACACACGTGGCGTGGGAGTGCTCGGCCTGACCCAGGCCTTCTTCAGCTTCTGAACACATGTCAAAGGCTTCTGTGCCTGCCTGCCTTGGCAGTGGCAGTCTTTTCTGCCACAGAGCAGCGCATCCTGAATCATTGCTGAATTCTGCTCTCCCACAGCTGAATAGCTGAGACTATGACACACAGAGTCAGGGGCACTGATGATCCAGATGAAAAGTAAACTTTAATCACAGAACAAAGCAGCACCTCCTCATTGCAGACTATTAGCACTTTTAAGCATCTATATAAGCTCCTATTTTCCCCTAATGCCACTAATCTTTACATACAAGCTCGATCATCTCCCAATTTAACTTTATTTATTGTTAAATTATAACTGACATCAAGAATGCAAAAGAAAATAAAATATTTCACGGCTACAAAAGCACATGCAGAATCTTCTATGCTTCATTTCACTAATTTGTAAGAAAATCAAAGATCTAAAACTTGGCTGCATTAGGAATGCCCACATACTATTGCTACAAGAATGAAAGCTGTATCCTTCTTTATTTTGCTATATAATAAATAAATTTTATATTTCCAGAATCTTCACTGCTCTCAGCATAAAGAAAACAGCTAGATATTAATTTGTTGAGCCAGGCTGGCAGTTATTAACATTTTGATTTAATTTATACACTCAAAGTATTCTATTTGGAAATGATTACAATGCTAAGCATGGCAGGATGTTAATGAAACTTCCTATTTTATAACTTTTTAGTCACAATTCAAAAGAATCTTAGATGCCCCTTTGAAGTGAAAGTCCTAGAGTCAAACTTGCATTTAAAAGAAATTATACTCTTGCTTAGCATTTCAATTTAAACTAATTCTAAAAGGTTTGCAAATTAAGAAAAAATACATTAGGATTCCTGATAACACTCCAGTTTTCCATGTTCAATTGTGCAGATCTCAATTACAGCAATGTGTTTACTTTTTTTCACCATCAATGCAGAATTTTATTTTTCCATGGAAGGAGAACACTGAAGAATTGCATTTAAATGGAAAAAGTCAAACAAGCTCAGATATATACACATATAAAATTAGAGGCATTTTTTTCTTTTTGTAACTTAAGTCTTAAATTTGCTGTTTCTCCTCCCAAAAATTTACTTTAAATTCAATTATATTTGCTGATACTAGAACTGAAGGCAGATTTGTAGAGTGTTAGATAACGATGACACTGACTTTGGTTTGCAAAGCTAAGTGAATATTAAGTACACATACAGAATATAAAAATAGTTGCATGAAACACAGCAATACCACTCCTGAAGATAACATTTCCAAGTTCTGTTTTAAAAAGTTCATGCTTTTTCCCACATCAAACTTTGTACCAAGAGCAAGATTCATGATCTTGTGCCCTGTGAATTTATTGATAGGCTCTTCTTAGACAAACATCATGTTTAAAACATATGTTTTAATGGAGAGAACTGAAGAATATAATGAATATTTTCTTTAGGAATGCAGGTCTATTTTTGTTGCTAGGCATCACTACTAGTAGGAGGCAAAATTTTAACAAAGACAACACAAATATATAGGTTCTGAAAGCACATTAGGTAAGTGAGGTTTCCTGGGACTCAACTACATCTGCAAATGTGCATGGAAATCTACAGACTCTTTTGCCCCCTTTTCACCAGGAAATCTATTGCTTTTAACCATGTGACACTAACACCAATTATGAACAGATACCACAATGATAAGACCTGTGCAATTATGTGTTATTCTTATTGAGGTAAAGTTTACAAGCAGAAACTGTATCTTCTTTATTAGAAAAAAAGTACAATTGAAAAAACAAGTAAACAAACCCCTCATTAAGCTGTCAGACACAGAATACTTTCCTCAGGTTAGCTATCAGTTGGTCTAATGAAAAATATAACTCCCAATAAATCTTGTTGTGCTTATATCCTCATAGTAAACCTCTTTAATTTTTAGTTTAAAATTTATTTTATAAAATGCTATTGCTCAATATTATTAAATCCTACCTCTGTCACTGTGAGCTTTACAACAGTCTTAGAGGACCATGGTAGGCTGTGTTTCCTGGGATATACCCTCTAATCTGTATATCACACAGAAGAGTCTCAGGTACATCAAAAAGGTAGGTTCATTTTGTGGGTTTTCTTAAACTATAAATTATTTTTGGAACCCCAGAGGCTTTGGGCATTGCTGTTATGCAGGGAGCAGGTAGTTCCACAGATTCTTGCAGGTGGTGTCATTTGGAAGCAGATGACCTGTGTAACAGGACAGTCCTATAATATGGTTTTGCCCAGTTAGCAAAAGGCTTTAAGTTCTGAGCAGAGTTTGCAAAAATGTTAAGTCTCATCTAGCTGCCTCTATCTGAACCTTTCTCAATCTGCCTGCAGGTTTGTTCCACTAAGTTTAGCTGTAGCAGCAATAATTTTATAAAGAAAGCAGTAACGCCAGTATTTTTTGTAGAATAAGGCATTTACGACTCTAACACAAACATATAGTTTAAAGCACTTTAGGGTTGATATGAAAACAGGAGCTTTGAGAAGAGAAGACACAGAATATGGTTAGAAGAGCGCTGATATGGAGTGATATCACAAAAGCCACAGTCTGGCACTGGGGACCCATGGCTATAAACAACTCACCAGTGGCCAATTAACGTGCAGACCTGAACCTGGACAAAACTGGGTTTAGGGGCAATAAAAAGAGTGAAGACATAATATATATGTAAAAGCCACCACATACAGTAAATTTTGGTGAAATGAAAAGATGTGTAGATCAGTGAAGAAAGAGCTAGATGTAAAGGCTTGAAAACATGCAAAAGGACCCAAAGTATATTGTAGAGTGAGGAAAAAGAAGAAGACATGGACATGGCCAGAGAGAACATTGGCACAGGCTGCCCAGAGAAGTGGTTGAGTCACCATCCCTGGAGGTATTTAGAAGATGTGTAGATGTGGCACTGAGGGACATGGTTTAGTGTTGGACTTGGCATTGCTGGCTTAAGAGTTGGACACGATGGTCTGAAAGGTCTTTTCCATCCTAAGAGGTTCCATAATTCTATGACTATCATAATTCTTTGACCCCACCAAAATGAAATCACCAACCTTAGGACCCACAGTTGTAGGGAACGGGTGAGCATAACATCAGGAAAAGAGGTAGAAACAATTTGAAATGCATTATCATTCTTTATTTTTATGCAATAATTACAGCTGGGCGAATAATTCCTAGACTCCCAAGATTTCAGAAATGCTAACAATACATTCTTGGCTTTATATCATACACACACACACACAAAGCAACAGGGGATGGGAGAACATATTTTTCTAATGAAAGGCTTCCAAGAAGAAAATCAGAAATACATTCACAGCTACAACACTTAGGATTGTCTGTCTTTGAGATTAAGGAGTCTGCTAGCACCAAAGGGCATGAAACACAAGTTGAAACAGACTTTCATCACTCAGTAGGTGGACAGACAAGTACACCATACCAACCTCTGGAAAAGAGGTTGGACACATCCATTCATCATTCCCATGAGACAAAGTTTGCTGTAGCAGACAATCAAATTAATTAACTGCATAATCTAATTTCCCTATTTTCTTGCTAATTCTCCTATGGGTCGATTATGAAGCCTGACAAATTCCAGCCTGAAAGCACTTTCCTTGAAAAAAAACCAATTAGCGACAGGAAGGGAGGGAGTGAAAATTGCGATTCCACAACAGATGTGGAAATGGATCCTTTTTTTTTTAATCAAAACCAGAGTAAATGAAACAGCTTTGTAACAGCTTCACTAGTTTTATTTAAGCATAATATTTTGGAGGATGCAAGAGCAGGCCATAAAAAGCCCTTAGTCGACCAGAAATAAATGGAGTGGTGCAGGAGAGGAGTTAACGCTTCATTTTTTTGCCAGAAACTAGACACATTGAACACTCATTGAAATCTGTTTGCTGCTGGACTGAGTAGCTAGTTAACTACCATAACCAAAGGAACTTTAAAGGCCCCACTCTCAGGTAAAAATTCTTGTCACAGTTTGGGGTTGTTCAAACCAGTCTAACCCTCCTTGTTACCTTTCTCCTGGGCAGTGCTCTATGGCATTTCAGCCCAGGGTTAGCTCAGTATTTGCTGCAAGTCTCTCTCTTTCACTGGAGAAGGCCCTGCTCAGAGATCAGAGACTTGTGGTTTGTTTGTTTTAGCTTTGTGAGCTCTGTACACACATTTCACCAGAATCTAGGTCAGACAATGGTGCTTGAAGAAGAAACCACAAGTGAAAGGCCAAAAGAATTTCAGAATGATTTGTTGGTCACAACCCATAGCCTGTAATGTAAGGTCTGGATCACTGAAATGCTTTCCAGTGGTGACTCTGGGCCAGTTTCAAGAGTATGTACAATTTTCAGATTGCTAAAAACAGTAATTTTAATAAATTTTGAAGGGCTGGCCTCTTTTGCATTCACATAGTAGCTGTTGTTCATGGGAATGCTGCCCAGTTCTTAAACCCAAATCCTCTATGACTGCCAGGGGAGGGTTTTCATTAGACAGCCCATGTCTCTAGCCTTGCTTTTTGCTGAGCTTCTGCCAGAAACAGAAGCATTTAGCAGCTCTTGGTGCTCATTACAAGACTTTTTCATCAGCTAAACTTTGACTGATGGCAGACTCATCACAGCAGACACAGGCTGCATTTACTGTGCAGCTGCATTTATTGTGAAGCTCTGACTTGTTATGATACTGGGTTCTGCTAATTAGTCCTTAAATAAATAATCCATCTGACTGTGGACAAGATTCTAGAGCTGTCAGGACAAGCCAAAGAAAACCTTTAATTATAAAAGAGCTGAGTCCTCCCTCCACAGACTTGCAGTTAATATGAACAAGTGAGAGGATCAGAAATCAGGCAGAAGTTGCAGGTACAATATTTGGATTACTTGCACATTATGGTGGGATACAGGACCAAAGTGTTTCAAGCATTTAGTTTAAGAAAGAAGACAGACCATAAATCTACTAATTTTGAAATCACAGGGGTACCATTAAGATCACATCTTTGAACCTTTTGAGCAGCACAGGTCAGATTGGTTTGCCCAATTGAGCACTGTGATCAGTGCGGAGGGAGACCTTTCACATCTTCACTTTTGCCCTTTAAATATGCCAAAATCATCTCTCAGTGAGTTCAATAGTGTAGGACAGTCCTTTAAAGCATGTTTTGGAATTGCACCTGAGCAAATTTTCTCTATTGGGGTTCAGATAGAGTATCAATAATCACATCTGAACTATACAAGTCCTCTTACAAGACCTGGGTATTCATTGGATGAGTCTGAGATGGAGAATTTTCCTTTGGCAAACTATGTCAGTGCTTAGCAAGCTTTGCCTATAAAAAGCTGTACTTATTACCAGTTGAGAATATTTCTAGAAGATGAACTTGAGAAATGCACATAGGAATGAAAGGTGACTACTTTCACATTTCACCTCAGTTTATTGACTTTATGATTTATCTTTTTAATTCCCACTTGAGCTAGACAAAATTAGAACTCTTCACAGGTGAAAACCAAATAGATTTGGGATAAAGTCTAAAATATTCCACCATCCTCTGTTCATTGAGAAATCCCCAAAAATCATGACACAGGTCATTACTTCATGACTACATGAATAAGGCATAAGGACTGCAGTCCATATCTGAACTACACCACAATCCTATGACAAACACTGAACATGGTTCAAGGAAATCTTAATGATAGTAAATCCCCTGCATTATAGAATAAATTCAATTAACTGTAATGTTGAAAAAAATTCCAATATTTAATTTTCGCATTAGAAACACCTGGCTCACTGATTTTTAGCCTTGACTTCCATCTCCTGGAATCTCTCATACAGAGAAGAGAAAGATTCTGCTTTATAGATTTATAGTCCTTTTGTGCTTGAATTTTTGGTACATTTTTTTGTGTTCCCTTGGATTTTAATTTCTCTAATGCTTTTTGAAGTAATATCAACAAAAGGCTGTTTGCAAAACCAAGGTAAAACAATTTAGTTGAGTTCTTCCTTGAGTTGACAAAGAACTCTCAAAACACCATTTTTCTTTTAAAAGGTCTATACAGAGTCACTGGGGGCCAGGACCCACCTCTTTTAAAGACAGTGGCAATGCTCTCATTGAATTCACAGGGTCCAGCTCAGGACCTGTGCGGTTGTAAACCAAAGATCCTGGTCCAGATTCAGAACAAGGGATCCCAGTTCAGGCACAGTGGATTTAGCCTCACATGGATACAAGGAGCCACTGACTCGCTGATCTCTGGCAGAAACAGCAGGACATGGCTGTTTGGCCACCTCTGCAAAAACTGTCTCATAAAACACCCACTAACATCAGATGCCAGGGGGAGTTTATGGCATAACACGGACTCCTCATGTAGAAAAACAAGATTTTTTTTTATCACTTAAAGTGTTGTTATTTTTTTACAGCTCTAGGCTGCCTAGATGACTAACTCTTCACAACTAAACTAAAACTATAGCATAACATTGTTGAAGCAGCTTCTGAAATTTTAAAAGGCAAAGCTGATTGAAATGCTAAATCTAAAAACCAAATCCCAGTCCCCTAAGAAGATGGTGAGAGGTGATTAAAAAGCAAGCCAGTTGAAGATGAATGTTGATTTGAATTTGAGGTGAAAAAGCAGCAGCTTTTGAATATGAAGTGACAAAGGTGCTCTGGAATATATATGTAAAAGTATATATGTATATGCTATACCTTGTTCATGCTGACGTGCAGGGCTGGCCATGGTCCAACTACCTTCATACTCTCCGTTTCTATTTTCTTCAGATGAGAAGTTTCATCATAAAGAAGGGGAAGTCCTGAGCTCAGTTCTAAAAGGATGCCCAAAAGAAAGAAAGAAAAAGACACAGTCTGAAGGGAAGCTACAGAGAACTTCAGAGCAAGATACTCAACTGCATTTGAAGAGATGGCATTCGGCAAAGCATCTTCTCTGTAAGAGAATGTTCTAAAATGTTTCATAATTATGCCTGTTGGGTCATTTTGCCTTTTTCTATTTAGCAAACAATTCCTCCCCCTCCTCCTTCTCACCCATCCTTTCATTTCAGCAGAGCTTTTGCCAGCTTTGGGCTAGATATTTCTCTCCTTACCTCCCCACCACCTCTACTCCCTCTATATTCTAAAACTTAGTTGACACCAGAGGGATTATTTATGCAGCCAAGGTGCCACTCTCAAAACATGTGATGTGTAAAGAGATCAGAGTATAGCTTTTGGCTTCTCTCAGACATCTTTATTTATATGCCAGCCTCTTTAAGACTGTTGTCAGGAATTTGCTGTGCTTTGTCAACAGAGATTTTGAGCAAGCCACTGACACAGAAAGACAAGGAAAAAATACTTTTTAAAACAGCCCTAAAAGGTCTCTTTCATCATCTTGGGGATGCTGTGGCTTATATATACGTATTTGCAAGTTCTCTGAGAAAAATAAATCATGAATCATATGATTTGTTAAATCATGTGATGATTTAACGAATCTCTGTGTCCTCCTGTATTTCTTCTTACCATGGATTCTAAATAATAACAGATGGGAACAATCCAGTTCTGTGGACTCTGATTCAAACCCTACTGAAATCAATAAAAACCTTGCACTGACTGCAGTATGGTTTGGATCAGGCTGTTAAGCTGTCCAAAGAATATTAAATATTACTCACTCAAAATCTTATTCTACAGCTGTTTAAATATACATTAAGGGCTTTGCTGACTAGAGACAAATTGCTAAAACCAGCTTATAGGGATATAAGCAAAAAGCTGTTTTTGGCCTTAGTGAAACATTATCAGACCCTGAGGTAATAATGCCCTAGAAAGGGTTACAATATCAGCATTGACCTCCTCTTGGTGGTCTTTCATCACAAGTTAGTGTTGCCAGAGTTCAGCGTTTCTCACATCACAGCTGCTTCTGTGCATGAGACTGTGAAACTGCCTGATACCCTGGGAATAAATTACCGCAGCCATAAAATCAGATATGATGATGGGCAGTTTTTTTGAATAAACACAATCATTCTAATTTCCTCCTAAGAAAGAAAATAATGGGGGAAGGGGAAGTGCCTTATTTAAATTATTCAAATTTGCTATTATTTAAAACAGATTTTTATGCTGGGGTTTTTTTTTGGTTGTTTAAATGGAGAACTCTGGAAGACAAGCAGGCCAGTTTAGCCTTTTAACCCAACCTCAAAAACAAACAAAAGAAAAGGCAAAAATTTTAATTCCTACAAAAGGCATACATTTCCTGAGTCAGCATTAAGTCTTGGCAAATCCAAGATTCATTCCAAGAAAGGATCTGGCAGCACCATGGTTTTTCAAAGCTCTGTTTTCAGCTTGAAACTCAGTCTGTGTTAGACCACTCTCTGCTCAGGGTTATGCAAGGTTTTTTGTAGCGAGCTGCTCAGGAAAAAAGGATGCCTTTTTTTGAAGTGATAACCTGCAAGCTCAGCCCAGAGTTCAAGAGGCAACCTGGGTCCCCTCTTCCCATTGGTCATTTTCTGCCATAAAAATTCTGTGAGCTACACTGCGTACGTGTTGGCATCTGCTCCCAGGGATAGCCCCAGCTGCTGCCGGTGAATCTGCTCACATGCACCTGGTAATCCATACACAGCCTTGCCATGCCAATTAGGCTCAGCAAGCAGCTCAACCTCTCTTCCCTGTAAAGCCAACTGCTGTTGCATAGGGTGGGACTGGGGTTCTGGGATATGCTGGGGGAAGATGTGCTGCATCACAAGATGTGATCTGTGTACGTTAGCTTTGAGGTGAAGAGTAGCTTTGTGAGTACAAGAGTCAGGCTGAATGCAGGAAAACAACATCTTCTGCTGATCTGAGCACCTTCATAAACACACACATCAGATTTGTTTCAGTGGATTTCACTTCCTCCAGTAATTGAAGCAGACAAATTACTTGGAATGTGAAAAATCAGGCAGGTCTGGCCCTGGTTTGTTTTCTGTTTGTTTCTGTAACAAAGTCCTGTGCTCTGTGTTTGCTGGGAAACATGCACTAGTATTTAAAGGAACCCTGGTTGGGCACATTGTTGTTTCCTTCTCTCCTGCCCATGTCCATTGCACTGGAATTTTAGTATTTCTCAGAATAGATGTAAGTGGAAGAAAGGCAGATCCTTTCTCCCTCTCAGCCTAATGGTGCATATATATCAGTGGGTCATTCCATGTTCCACTTCAGATGAATTCAAAACCATCTCAGAGCTCAGTGATGAGTCCAGTCCATAGGAACTGGAACAAGTCACAAAACACCTGTGATCCCATGGGACAGCGCAAGGTAGGTTAAGGGCTGGTGTCTCCTCTGTCAGCCTTATGGGGAAGTTTCTGCTAGGACAGCATATTTGCCCCATGAGATCTTTTTGCTCTTCAGGCATTTCCACTTGAGATATTTTGGTCACAAGCACCCTCTTTCCTGAGAGCATCCCCAGTTTAGTGACCACTTACTTCCTAGAAACACTTTCCCAGTACTGGCCTTTCCACACAGCCTGGAGCCAGACATCAGTCCCCCATGTCCTCACGCTCCTGAGGCAGACTGCTGATAATATTTCCTCTCTGCCTTTTTCTTGCCCCACACACTGTGCCATGTCCTCCATAAACAGCCAATGGCCAGTATGCTCCTAACCATTTCAGTACATGCACTGTGAACCTTTCCCACACGCTGTCTACAAGGGTTTTCTCAGCTGAAATAGCCTGAGCAGCATTTTAATGAAACCATTAAAAACAAACCAACCCTAGTCCTCTGAACACCAACCTTGAAAAGGCACTTAAACCCATCACCCCAAGCTGCAAATGATTACTCATTTGAGTAATTTGAGAAAGTCTGATTCCGTTTTAAGGGAAGTGCTCCTACCCAGACTGCCACTGCTTTCACAGCATAAACATGCCAGATATAACCATGGACTGGCTTCTCAAGGGAAATCAGCTTTGCACCTCCAGCCGGATGCACAGGTGCCATAGAGGATCAGCAATGGGTTGCAGTGGGGCAGCACGGCAGCATTAAGAGACATGGCATGCACTGCTGCATAAACAGCTCAGCTGGGAGCAGTCAGACAGCTGCACCACAGCCTCCCCTTGGAGGTGTTCCATCCCTTTCCACTCCCTTAGAGAAACTGGGCAGAAACCAGCACTGATTCTCCTGCATCAAACAGTAGTGAGCAGACAAAGTGAAGAGAAAGGTGAATCTGCCTCCAGCAACAGGTGCCACCCATACAAGCCATGGCTTCTGAAGTCCCCTTCTGAGCATGGCAGACAGGCCAGGGAGGCTGCTGCCCACCACCAGGGCCAGTCTGGGGGAGAGGGTTCACTCTCCCCATGTCTGAAGGAGGACATGGAGCCTCCTGGGCCCCAGTCTCCTCTCACAGGTAACACTCACTGGGCACAAAGAGAGCTGCCCCTGATGTGTGCCCTTGTGCTCTTCTAGGCCTTTCCTAAGGTTATTTCTGCAATAAGGAGAAGCGGGAAAGCTGTGTGACCTGAGAGGAGACAGAGTGCTGGAGTAAACACCCTGTGCTGTGTGGTTTTTGCTGTTTCTTTAATTGCCTCCTGTCCTGCAGGTGGGCCCACAGCAAGGCGGTGGGGAGCTGGAGACCAGCAGCCCTGCAGAGGGGACTGGAGCAGGGGCACCGAGAGGGGAGCCTGACACGGAGCTGTGGGCTGGGTGGCAGCCCCGGGGAGGGGGCTGCAGGGCCAGCAGCGCCTTCTGGGCCGGGACACTCAGCAGCAGCATAGCTGGCTCGGAATGAATTTCCTGGCATGCTTCAGCTTTAATTTGGGAAAGGAAAATATGGGCTGGCACACCCCCCAGAAAGGTCACTGCCTCCCACGGTGCCAGGCTGATAGCCGGGAGAGGTTTTCCAGCACAGCCTTGCCAGCATCCCCCAGCACCTGCGACCGCCCGGCCCAGGCAGGGCCGGGGCAGCCGCCCCCAGCCCCGCACCAGCACAGCCGGCACTGCCCTGCCGGGGGGCCGGTGGCTGCAGAGCAGGGCTGGGATGCAAATACCTCAAAACTATCGCACTCTCTTGGGGAAAGAAAATGTTTCTGATCTTCTGAAACAAGGTCTGATTAAAGTGCTTGTCCAGGTAGATGCCTGTGCAATACTGCTGAGGTGGGACTACTTACAGTCAGGGTCACCCAGTACAGTCCAAGACCCTGGTTCCAGGAATTTGAAAATTATCAGATTAATTGACCAGGGTGAAAGATTCCATAATGGATAGCTATCTCAGTGTCATTTACAGTTATGAAGGCAAAAACTGGGCAAGGGAAGAACTCATCGTCTCCTAGAGACAAGGAATATAATAGATCATATCTTGTTTTGCCCATCAGCTGATATTCTTACACAGCTTCAGCATTTAACACACTTCACAGTGTAGAGATTGTAAATCTGGAGAGCAGGAAGTAGAACTGCTCAATGACAGGGATGTTTCTCTTCCATTTCCTGTGTAAAATATTTGGCTGAGCTCCACGCCCTTAAGAATGCCTGTACATGTTCAGCAGCAGAGACTTCCACCCAAACTTCCCAAGACTGCATCAGAAATGGATAGGCTTCTCTCCTCGCTGCTTTCTACAAGCCAAGAATTTCTCCACTAAGGAAGCAAGAGTATTCCAGTCTTGGTAGCTGAAGCTTGCAATTATTCCGATTACCCAAACTAAGAGCAAGATGCTGTATGTCCAGGGCTCCAAAATTTCTGCTGCCTGTGCCCAGACACGAAAACAGGATCCAAACAATGAGGACTGAGGGCCAGCTGGACTGATCAGCAAAAGACAATAGCAGATGAGGATAGGTTTCTGAAACTACACAAACAAATAGTAACAATGAAAAAGGAGCCTGTGCCCAGTGGTTAGTCAGTATCTGTGACTAATGGGGTATTTGTTCAGCTATAGAACACCCACCTAACACCAAATCCCACAACCCTGTAGCAATCCAAGGAAATTGCAAATCTTGTCTCATTTGCACATGCTACAAAGCTAGCAAATAATAACAGGAAGCACGTTCTTCAAGGAGAAAAACCAAAATGCACACTGTTTTCCTTTCCTTTGCCTCCTTGCCCAAGACCTGAAAGCAGCACAATCACTGAAATAACAATCATTGCAGTGGACTTACTGGTTGGATTTGGAACTGCAGAAACAATATCCTTGCTTTCTGGAGCAAGGGCACCATAATTGGCGTGGTGGTGGTGATGGCGGTGGTGGTGGTGGTGCCTTGCAGCCATTTTTGTGGTATATGGAGTTCCACCATTCTCCTCAATGTTGAATGGATGCAGATCGCTGTTGTTCAATGGATAGCTACAAAATAAATCCAGTTCAAATTAGAGCAGTAAACAGTAGCACCAATTGTACATTTGGAGAGACAGAGTGAAAACTTTCTTGGGAAAAAATGCACAGCATTTTTGTAAATAAATTTTTTTATACCAAATATTTAGAGTTTTCTATCTCAAGATTTATGTGATGAGAAAAAAGGATGCCTCTGCTTGTTAGTATGACTTTAAAGACCAGAACTATTTTTTATTTTACACAGTACATAATCTCTGCTAGAATATTTCCTGGGATAGGAAAGTTGTCAACCAGAAAATAATAACTTTTTAAAAGTGAAATTGTCCACAGAGCAGGCCAAGGAACAGTCTCAGAATAAGACTACATTTCTGAGAATGATTTGGTCTCTAAATTTATGATGCAAAAATAGCTATATAAAAAAATTCTGACTTAGGGAAAATATTAGGAAATAAAACATTTTTCAGATAAAAACCTACAAAATAGCACTTGGTCAAAAAGGAATTGTACTCATGCTGGTATAACTAGTTTGGGTCTTGATGAGGGTTTTTTGCATGTGTTTAGTTAGGAGTGTAACTATTGTCAGTCTGCAATAGTGGCAAATGGGGATACGTTGACATTTTAACTCATCATTTCTAACTGAGAGGTGACAAATTACAGTGGTGCTTTTCTTCATTAGCTTTAACTTTTACTGTTTCAGTTTATTGTTTGAAATTACTATGAATTTCTAGAAGTGATATTTTCTCTTCGTTCCAGCGATCAAAGAAGATTGAGATAATTCTATATAGATATTGCAAACTGCTTGAATGTGCTTTCCTCAGAGGAGTGCTTAAAATTTTTATAAGGTTTTAACTTATTCTATAGTAGTGCATTAGACAGTAGTTGCAGTAAATCAAGCCATTTCAATAAAAGATTAACCCCCTGCCTATTTGAAATATGCTAAAGAAATTATATCTTCAGCTGCATGAGTTTTCAGTTTGCTCTTATTAATAACAGCAGCCAAAAACCTGACAACATGAAATGAAGGCAAACCAAATAATTAAATGAACAATGAATAAATTATACCTAAGATACTTGCTACATATGTTTTCTGCAGATTACTTAGTGATTCAAAGCAAAATTAACCAGTCATCTGAAAATAAACACATCTGTATCATTTCCAAAGTTCTACTGAAACATGCAGCTTAATAACCACTGTCTTCTTAGTAACAACTTCAGACAACATGAGGTTTCTGACTGGGTACTAATTGAAAAATACTTTTATGCTGGTTACTTTTTGAAAGCAGAAGGCGGGGAGGGGAATGTTGTGTATATTAATCTTGGCAGGTTCCCGGCATGAAGAAACTGCTGCCAATAAAGGCACTTCTGATGGCTTTTTTGCCTTAAGAAAACAATAGAAATAGGTGTCTGATCCACAGGGGACAGCTTTTGTGAGCTCAAATAATCCAGGACTGGTCTGTCTTTTCAAACTACACTATATCTTTACTGCTATAATCAAATGAAGCAAGTGCCTACAGGGGAAAAATGGTACAGGCTAATGTGATTGCACACTAATTGTAGCAGCTCTCCTGCATTTTCCCTTCAAGGGCCTTGGATTGGCATGACATTTTTTGACTGAGAGGAGAGGTGGTTTTGTTCACATGGTTAAAGCCCTGCTGGGAAATGAGTTTGGGGCTGGAGCCTCAGCAAATCTTTTTTTTTTTTCCATCTGATTCAATTTTTTTCAAGACACAAAACCCTACATGTTGAGAGTTTCATTTCACCCACTGGCAGGCTGGTTTAGCAGATCTTCAATTGGTCTTTTCAAAATGAATCACACTGAATCCTTACACAGACTCCTCATACTGCTATGGTCCCAAGGTATCTTCCATGTTGAAATGAGAAGGAGCTGAGCAACTGAACAAGCCAACTGAATTGAGCTCTGGCATGAGGGCAAATGTGCACCAAATTATCTAGATGTATTTCTTGACTTTCCAGAGAGGAGAGTAACATGTAAAATGTAACATGCAGGGAGAACTTTACATCAAAGAAGTAAAGAGCTAGCCCAGAAAAGCTGATGTTCAGCTATGCACTGAAATCCTTGAGGACAGCAGATCACAAAGCACCAGACAGGGTGTCACTACCCAGGCAGCACTCTCCAATGTGAAATCCCATGTTCAAAGTGCTGGCCGTGTAAAAGTGTGTGGTCATCTGCACTGCTCCAGGGCTGACAGGAACTGGCAGATGTCGAGGCAAACTTATCTCAGGGTCAGCCAACTCTTGCATGTTCGATGCACACGAGGTTGGGCATTTGCACAGATACCCTCACTACCAAGGAGTTACTGAACAATCAGAAACAACAGACCTTGCAGCAGCCCCAGAGCCTTCCAACTAGAAAAGCTGACAGTACCAAACAAAAATATCATAAGCAGTCCAAGTCCCTTTTCTATGTACTCTCGTATATATTTTTGGGGTATATTAGGTATCTAACTGTAGTTTCTACAAGGTGACATCATTTTTATTATCTCTTATCGCGTTTTTCACTTTTCTGTTCTTCCACTGTCTTAAATATAGAGACTTGACACTTTTCCACCGAATGCATCTTTTTGTCGCTAACTTTGCTTTCTATTGCCTACTTCTATCTGGCTTACCTGAATAGAAAACATGCTCATGTATCCTTCTTAGTCTATTGATGTAAATAAATCGCTACTTTCAGTGAACCAACTTTTTGATTATATTCTAAAGTGTTCATATCCTGACCTCCAGAAATTTATACTAGCTCCCCAGACATCAAGTAATGCTCTCAGACTTATGTGCATTATGTGGACAGGTAGTAGTTTTCATCCTTTCTCTTGCACCTGCCTTCTTGCCATCCTAGTAGGCCAATATCACACCTTTGGTTTACTTTTTAAACATCAACTGGCTGTCCTGCAGGTTTCCTCTTTCTCTGCTGTTATTTACTTGTGTGGCTTTCTCAACAAGCTCCAGCTGTTTCCTATACAGACAGCTCCTGTCCTTCAAGAAAAATGAGGCAGGGCCCTACAGGCAACTGTGCAAAGGAAGCAAACATTTCTTTCTTCTTTGTCCCTCACTCAAGAAAAGGCACTCCTCAGGGTTCAGTTTCTGCAGGCTGAACCTTCAAAAAGGCCACTCAATGTTCACAAGAAGGTTAGTGATGCCTTTAGCCTCAAATTCACATTAATTACTTCCTTCTGACCAAGAAGGCATCCCATTGAGGAACAAGGCAAATACCACATATCTACTAATTTCCTTTTCTATTTTACAGTTTTCATTTACATTATTAGCCCTCTGTCTCAGTTTTACACTCCTCACACTTTACTCAAAAAGCTGTTTTCAGCTGACATTTTAGATTTCATGTGTTCCAGTCACCTACCGCTTCACCAAACTATGTCTCTAGTATAGAATCCACACACACAACAGTCTTAAGAGGATATAGGAAAACAGGGAACAGAAAAGTTTTTGAAGGCCTTCAAAACCAAACTACGTGGGCTTGTGTTACCTGAACTGAACCTCCAACACCTTCACTAGCAAAGACTCTTGTGCTATCAGTTTCAGTGTCTCAGCATGTCTACACTTATTTCTTTGTTTATTCTGTCTCCTTTAGTGCAATTTAAGCCACTATTTTATCTCCCATCCATCACAGACACAGTAAGAATTCTGTGTTAAGAATTCAATTATTTCTTGCTACAAAAGCCTGTGTTTTTGAAAATGGCACTTTACACCTCCCATCAGGATCTGAAGAGCTCTGAATTCCTCAGCTGCCCCTCACAGGTTGCACATTCCCTACAGCTCTGAGACATCTTGCCATCCCTGTCCACCCAGCTTCCCCCTGCTCTGCTTCCAACATGTGGTGCTAAGAACTGGACACTCCATTCCAGCTGAGGCCTTGAAAACATGTTTCAAAGAGAAAAGGTTGTTTCTAAGTCCTACAGGATCTACTCCTGTTTATACACTAGAAGATGACATTTTTTAATATAGTCTGGGATTGTTGACTTATGTTTAATATGTGATGCTCAAGAACATCAGATCCTTTCCTAAACTGGCTAGGTTTCCAGCCCCACAACCTCAGCTGTGACACATCACTCCTACCTAACAGCACAAACATTCCTCCTGAGCTGTGCCCTAATCTTTCTGATGTGCTAAGATCAATACTTTCCTCCATCCATGCCAGGCCCTGCATGCAAGGACTCCCATTTTGGTGTAACCTGTGAGTGACAAGGGGTTTTTTTTTAAAAAACATAATTACTTTTCCATGCCGTCCTCCCAGCTACCAGCTTCAGTCTCCTGTCAAACATAGCTGTGTAGCCCCACAGAAACATCTTCCACTTGTACCCCAGAGCAGGCTTACTCCTGCACCCTGCCCATCTTTCCCCACTCCTCCTCTAGACATCTTCCACCTGTCTGAAGTTACACTTGGAAAGAAAATGGTGGGGCTTTCTTCTCTCCTCTCCATGGGAAGGCTGGAGGGACAATAGCAAAAAGCAGGTTCAAACTATTGTGCCTCGTGGATTACTCTTAAGAGTTTACACCTTCCCTGACATAGCTGAACAGTGGTTTAAAAAAATCCCAGGCTTCTAGGTCTGGTTGTGATGAATAACCTTCAACAATTACTGCACCCACCTCTATTTGCTTGGAACATTCCTCCTGCACTAAACCACTGCAATTTTCCAGTATTTAAAAATCCTCAAACTTTCCACAAACATCTTCAGAACTGCTTTCAGTCCTCTCCCATCTGTAGCTTGGAGCAAGGCTGGTGGTGAGCTGCACAGGTTTTGGCAGCAAAAATTCACACTGCCAGTGTTGTACTGAATGTGCTGGGAGTGTATCACCCATAGCTGTATCATTACAATACCTGCTCCAACATCAAAATGGGCTTTAGATGTGCTCCCAAATGGCATATATGTGCTAACATATATATGTTATATATTATATATATGGCACATATCTTTTAACATATATGTGCATTAATGTGTACGTAATGAAAGCAGCCACCACGTGTGAAACTTCAGTGTGGCAGCCAGGGGGAGGAGACTTAACAGCTATGCTAAGCCAAACATTCATTTTTGGGTTTAGTATCTCCCTTTTTTGGGAAGAAGGAGGGCAGACTCCGGGTTAATTCCATGTTTCAAAAGCAGTTAAAAAAACCCCAAACAAATAAACCACAATGAACTTTTACGTAAACTTCAATCATATTTAGAATCTCACATACGACTTGTTTCCCTAAAGCATGGCAAGTGGCACAGAGAGAGGAGGAATTTTGCATTCTCTGAAAATATCCCTGTGGAGAGGAAAGAGGAGGAAATTGAGGGGATAGGAAGAAGGCAGTATGTATGAGTATCACATAATGACCAGGGCTATTGGACTCAAGCAAGAGACTTGACCCAGCATTACATTACATAAGAAGAGAACACAGACCACAGCAGGATGACTGCAATAACAGGAGAGAGGGTGAACTTTCATTTTGCAGCCAAGGACTGGGACATATAAAAGCAATGAATATTCATGAGTAAAGGAAAACTGGGATCACTAAAACCAAACCAATGTCATGTTTTCTTCCAGCACCATGTAACCAAGATACCTTTGCTGGCCAGAACTGGCTTCCAGGGCTGTGTGAAGTGTAACTAAAGCTACCATTGTGGTTACAAATCCATGCTCTGCTCTGACACCAGAACATCACAGCTGGCTCATTTGCTTCCTTCAGGGAAAGGCATGGAAAATTGTGTTGCAAATTTCTTTCCCTGCTGCCAGGGATGATCTGCAGTCCCCATCCAATCCTAGGGACACCTCAGAAAGCAGAGTAGGCAGCCAGCAATCTTCTCCCAGACACCTTGAAATTAAAGTGAAAATTATAATAGGGAAAAAAATATTAAAAAATAGTGATGGAAGCCTGCTGAAGGACACAAGATGCTGAACTAAGTTTTGAAGCAAAACTAATCTGGAATTCTTCACCAGAATAAAGCCTGCAGCAAAGCATGCACATGGTATAAAATACCAAGGAACAAATCTTGACTCAATAAATATCTTGTCCTCATAGATTTCACCTTATCTGCATAAAGATCATTAAAAAAATACTGTCTTGCAAAACTGTCATGCAAAATATGCCCACTGGGGAACTAAGCATGCTTTTCTTCATTTACAAATGCTTTTAATCAACACTAACAATAGCTAATGATATTTAATCACCTGTCAAAAAAAATCATTGTCCCAGATGTCCTCGTAGATGAGAAAACTCTGAAAAGTAGACATAAAAATTTCTCAGACCAACAAGATCCTCCCTCAAGTCTGCTGCCTTCCCCTTTCAGAGAGGCAAAGGCAAATATCCTTGTCCTTAGGAAACAGAACTTGAGATGGCTAATCCAAGCAAGTTAGCTCAGGTTAAATCAGGAGCAAAGCCAAGCAAGGATGTGTGGTCTCTGAGGTAGCCTGCAGCCGATCTCACATTGCTAGCCATGGTGCAGCTTTTCCCATCACCTTAACTCATTAAATAACTCGGGTCCCGTGAGCTAAGCACATCCCTGGCTCATCTCCACCGTGCTCAGTGGCTGCTGCCAAAGGATGCAGAGAGAAGCAGGCACAGGCCTGAGGTGCAGCTAAGAGAGGAGAATACAAGAAGTCACAGGATGTGGCAGAAGTTGCTGGACATAAAAGATACAGGCAAAAGCAGCTAAGAAATGCTATAGAGCATGCCCAGAAGGATTGCTGGAATTCACAAGTACTTATGGTGGGGATACATGAGCAATGGCCAAACATCACAGAGCTCTGAAGGAGGAGTATCAGGGTCTCTTGGATGAGAACAACCTTGCAAGGCCAACACTGGCTAAGAAACTATATCAGTAACTCTGTGTAAGGTCCAAACTATGCTGGTAGCCTTAGGACCTTTGAATATCAACTTGGTGAAACAAGAAGCAATGCAAGGAAAAAGCAGGGGTACCTGTGAGGAGACAAGAGAAAGGAAAGAGGTGAATTCATGTGCAGGATGAATTTCATTCAGGATGCACATGAGAAAGGTGAGAAAAGTGACCAGCCCCATGGAAGCAAGCTGCTGGTCAGCTTGGCTGGTCAAACTCTGACCAGTCCAGAGCATCTTCTCAGCTGTAGTCCTATTTTCTGTGGAGGTGTTTGCATCAAGGACGGAGCTCTCTGTGCTGCCCCAGATTTGTGAGCCACTGTTTGTGTAAGCAGGTAGTGCTCAAGGTACTGCCCTTCTCCTCTGCTCTCTGGCAAGGTGGCTGAGTGGGTGCTCAGTGAGCATTTGCATTTCTGGAATGAATGCTCAGCATCTCATCCTGGGCTGTGGAGCCAGGAACTACAGCAGCCTTGCATCTGGCAGATTATAAAGGTGTAATCCCTTTAGCCTTGAAGCCAATCCACTGGATTTATCTTCCCTTAAACAATATGCTTCCATCTTACAAAATCTCCTTTCTGTCTCCATCCTTACTAAGCTGAAATTCCTTGGGAAAAAAAAAAAAAACAAACTTGTTTTAAAAGAAATTAACCAAACTGTGTAATTTTCACGCTTCTAAATCATTCTGATTCTGAATTCTGCTAATGCTTTACAAAAAATATGCTGTCTTGTGAATTTTCAGTAATTTGCCATAACTTTAAAGTCCAGTGTGAACACAACTGACTCCATTGCCACACAAATGACTTCTTTTTAGGTTATATATTTTTGCCCTTTTTAAAACACGGTATTAACAGGTAAAAGTAGTACAAAATCAATCACTCAGCACAGCAAGACCTCTCTTAATTACATACTTGTAACCTCTGCCCTATCTCTGGGCAGGTTCACACTTCAATGCTTGGGCAATTCATCTGACTTACAGCAGAAAACTGTTCATTTTATCTTTAAAGCCATTCTCACAGTTGGTTTGGTTTTTTTTTTTTTTAAGTCAGAAATAGAGAATGAGACACAAACATTAAATGCAGACATTGAAACTAAAAATGAGTAATAACAAACAAAGGCCTCCTGGGCTCAAAGTTTTGATACAGAAGCAGCATCCAATTTTACATTCAAGTTCCTTGAAGTTTTCTTCAAATCAGCATTGCTACTGATTGAGAAAGCCCCAGGTACTCAAGACACAGATGCTGAAATCACAAAGCTCTCTTGCTGCTTTCATTCCTCTTCTCCATTCTCAGAGTTTCTAGCAGAATCCATTGATTTTCATTTTCTAGTTCCTTTCTTTTGCACACAACACTGTAAAACTCTGCTTCGCCTAAACCCTTTACACGAGTTTTTTGTTTGCCTGACCCATTTTTTTCCTGAGCTCTTCCTTCCTGTTTGACTCCTGTATTCCTACTGATGAGAAATACTCAGCTCGGAGGCACCGTGATGTTGGCTCTGCTGCTTGCCAGCAAGGCCTTAATATTCAGGGCCTTGGCCCCTGGAGATGAAAAGAAGCAGCCACTCTGACATCTGTTTTGATACTGAGTTCATTACTGTGCAATTATACAATTTAGAGAGCACTGGAGATTCATTAATGATTTTTATTTCTACTTCTCTAAGGAAGACAAAATTCAGAAATTGGTAATGGCAGGTAAGCTACTGTGATTATAACTTCAGCACAGATTGTTATGGGTTTAGGGAGGAAAAAGTAACTTATAAATAATTAGCTTCTTATCCGGAGTTTAATTGCATTAGATCAGTACTTCCTACTTCTAATTAGGTGTGGCTAATTCTTTCATTTTCGTTGTGACTCGGAAAGTAGATGATGTTTTTCATTGCCTCAGTTAAAAAAAAGAAATAGCAATTTTTATAATCCATCAACATAAGACATTGGTAAGCCAGGAACTAGAGGTTTTCCAAACTATTCTTGTATGAAGCATCTGTTCTTGTGTAATCCAAAACATAATCTTTCATATAATGAGCTGCAGATTTTGCTGTTTTATAGTTTTAAAGATAAAGGTCATACTAGTGCTATGAAAGGAAAATGAAGAGGAAAGTGAAAAGAAAGATGAAAATGGAGAAGAAAAATAATCAAGCACATTACAAAGACCGTACGTTCATGGTGGAAATATAATTGTGGTGGCAATTTAAAAACAGAACCCTAGGGGCACTTCCACTGGTTCCCATAGCCACAGCTCAACGTTTATCTTAATTTTAAATTGGCAGTTCTGAGAGGGCGTGATGATTAAGGCAGTCATCATAACTGCTACTGCTAGTGACAAACTAGATTGCTTCTGAAGAGTTACAGGCAACAGATCATAGAAGATAAGCCACCAAACCCAAAGGAGTATCCCACAGCCATTAGAAAGATATTATGCAAAAACAACAAAACAAAGAAGTAACATTGTGTCTGGCTGGTGGAAATTCTTATCGCCACCAATCTCTGCGCCAAGTCTGCCAAGATTCTAACTGAAGGGGAAAAAAAATCATCTTCAGAAAAACTGGATGGAAGAGAAAGGTTTTTGGTGGTTTTTAAATCTCTTCTTCCTGTCCAAAACTGAAAGTATATTACATGCACAAATTAAATTCAGTATGCAGGTTATTACAACCATGCTTGTACTTTCCATAGCAAGATACTCATATCTGCAGGGGACAGCACACAGGGAGGCCTGACATGTGAACTTTACAATTAAATTCAGATTAACACTTGTGAAGTCAGCTCTGTGAAAGTAAGTTGTTTTGCTTTACAGCACAGTCATGAAACAGTCATTAGTAAGTGCTTGAGAACAGCATTTACTCTGGAGCTTTATTACGGGAAATGATTCATACCAATGGAAGAACTCCAACGGAATTATCTGGGTTTCTTTTTTTTTTTTTGGTGTTCTTTTGGATTTTTTGTTTGTTTATTGTGATTGGTGATGCAGTGGCAACAAAGGCAACAGCACATGTCCTGAGGAAGGGAAACTCTCCAGCCATCCACTTTGAGGTACAAGAGTAGATAGAAAACAAGGCAAGTTGAACAATGTCTTCATGATTATCACACTCTGCTTTGCTATGTACTGCAGGAGGTAGACAGAAAAGTATGGCCCACCTCTTTACATGTTTTTTTTCTGATCTGATTTGACTAGGATTGTTTTTTTTCCAAAAGCTGCATTCTTCTATTGCCTGCTGAGAAGGAGGACTGATTTTCCTGCAGGCTCTTCGACACTAAAATTTGGGAGCAGCATAAGAGCACTGTGATTTTCAAACCACGTGCAATTTGAATGTAACATAGGAAAAATGTATTTATTATGAAACAGTTCAAAATCTCCATCCTCACAATGCAGCAAAAGAGCAAAAGTTTGGTTAGGGTGCAGACTGTTAGTTCAAGCTGGCTCTCAAGGTTCAAATGAAACTTCTGTCTTAACAAAAGAAGCCAGGGTCCTGGTGGATCCCCTTCAAAGTGCAACACACAGTCTGAGGTAAATTTAAAAAATTACATTTCCTAATTTATGTCCATTAATGTCGGTCTGTAGCAGCTTTGGAACCAGCAGTCTCTAGCTGCCATTAGCAATGCTGCAATGACAGCATTTGCTCCACAAGTCTGTTTTCCTTGGTTCCCTGTTGCAGAGTAATAGGAAAACCTCCCATTGCCAACAGAGAACTGCAGTGTCAGGTTAGATGGGTGTGCATCAAAACTTCTCTCCTTTGAGGTAGGTAGAAGCCTGCCTGCTTGATACACAAACTGAAAAGATTTCTCCCCTCTAAAGAGATGAGTGCAGTGCTGAACTGTTGCCTCTCACAGAGCCCCATCTCACCAACTTTGAGGCCTGAGAAACAGGTGACAGAGTTGGTTTTATTTTTCTCATGCTGCCTTTGATGTTCCCCAGCTCATTCCTTGCCTGCACCTGAAGTTCCATTTTCAAAATTACTTGCAAGCTCTGCCACTCTTTCTCTTGCAAGCTGAAAAGACATCTACTGCAGTGCTCATTCAGAGGAATAGAAAATCACATTTTACATCACCCTGCCATAATATATGCCTTGTTGCCTTTCACAATGTGAGAAAATAATCCTCCTCTTGGTCAGTTTGCACATGGGTTCAATGATAACAGGGTCCAGAAAGACTTAATTCTTTCCTTTAAGTATGCAAGCCCCTGACTGCCAGCTTTAGAAATGCATTATAAAACCTGATCCCTTTGTTCACTATGCCTGTGACTCACATCAACTAGAAAAAAATAGCTGAAAATGAAAGTTTGATGAAAAAGCCCACACTAAAACAATATATTCAAAGTGACAACAGTTTCAGTATTCCATTTCAGGTACCGTATTTCAGTATTCAATATTAGTCATTAGTTTGCATGCCAGGGCCTGGCTGAGGGTGAAAAGCAATATATTTCAGCTTGTGTTACAGATGTGGTGGCTCAGAGTCACCAGCTTTACAATTCCCCCAGCAGTTCCTGGGGGAGAGGACATAGGATTATGGTTATTACAAGGCCAAGATAATCCCTCTGCAAATCCAAATATACAGAGCATAGAGCCAGGCCTAAGCTCTGCTAGGGAAGATCTGGTTTCCAGCTTTATTAAGCACAGGAGGAAGGTGTGCAGAGAGATGATCAAAAGATACCCTCAGGCAGGTTGTATCAATTGATTCTCCAGCACATGGAAGAAGCGATTCCACGTTGGACTTCAGATCAGTGTAATTTCTGCAAGACCTATTGCTATACTCAGACTTCCCCTCCATCCCCCCACCCAAGTTGATCCAAGGATAGTGTTTATCACCTGTAATCAAATTACAGAAGTTTCTAAGTGCATGCTGGACTTGTAAAAAGAAGGTTTCAGATAACAAACACACTTCAGAACAGGGTGGAGAAAGTTTGCACATGCAGTTCAATGGGTACCCCTGAGAACATGTTTCATTTGGATTTAGGTGGTGTTACCTCCTTTTAGCAATCTTCAAAACTTAAAAAAAAACCACCACCTAAACTTGCCTATGTATATTTAGAACACACTTAAAATGCATTGACTTAGAATAACTGTGTAGCATGCTTTTTGGCAAAAACTGCGCAGCATTTCCTCATGAGGAGCTCCTAGGTAAAGTAATTCAGTCATTCAGTGTATAAACACTCACATACCAGGACCATCAAGCTCCTATATTGAGTTTGTGTCTATAAACTACCAGAGGATTCCTGGAGCAGCACAAAATTAAGATGCAGTATTGATTTTTTTGACAGAACTTTCCCAATATTTTAAATAAAAATTGTTGCTGCATTTAACAACAGACTTAACCAATCATTTTCCACTTTTCTTCTTTCTCCCCTCTCTACATGTAATCTGGTTTCAGCTGCAGTGCTTCGTGTTGCTTCAAACAAAAAATTGTAATCTTAGCATCACAAGACCTCTATGACTTGTAAAAAACAAACTGTTGTGAGCTACGACTGTGCTAATTTTAGGAAAAAAATCACCAATGTGCTTTTTAATATTTAAAGCAACTCTTTTATACTACCCTGTTCAGGCAGATACCACCCATATCCACCTTTGTTGGGGTGGTGTAAGCTGCACAGGTAAGAGCAGTACTGGGGTCAGAGAGGAATCAGGCAGATATGCTCCCTCTTTCCAACTGCATCCCAGCCCATTTGCTCCAGGAAGCCAGCTGTGTCTAAAGGAATAGAGACACTGATCTCTCCTTACCTAGCTGAGGGCTCCGTGACTTGGCTGGTTCAGATTTCTGCAGGCAGCAGGGAGGATGAGGGATGAACAAGTGAAAAGCGAGTGCAGAATGTGTGGGCTCCTTCTCCAGAGGAGCAGAATGACAAGTGCTTCCCTTGAGGCAAAGCACACAAACTGCAGAGTACACAAGGCCCACAGGTTGTTCTTCACCAGTGTGCCTGAGGCTTTTTAACACTTACAGGACCAGCTGGGCCTTGAGCTGTCTTTTCTTGCAGTCTGTCAGGGAATGGATCCCTTGTTCCGTGCACCTTCAGCAACAAACCAAACCACACATAGCAACACAGGATGAGGTGGAACACTGGCAACAAAGCACATGGAAGCTGACAAGATTACATGACAAGAATGATACTGTATTATGAATGTAGGTGTGTAAATAATAAAGCACCATTGCCCCACACTTCAATGTGAATATTCAAAGAACCATCCTCCAGAGTGCTTTCAGAGCAGCAGCTAAACTAGACTTTTGTTCCATTGGCTCCAACAAAGTTTCTCTTTCTTCCTTTCTTAAATAAAATGCTGCTGAACTAGAGGAAGACTAGTCTAGAGAAACCAAAGTCAGCCTCTGTGATTGCACACCTTAGGCTTACTTCTGGCATTTTCACATCTCAGCGCACAATTGCTTTATTGTCTTCCCCTCTCTACAGATTGTACTGGAAACATTGATCCACCACAGCATTAGTAACTACAGGGGAAATCAGGTACAAGCATATCTACCCACCCTCCCCCAAAATCTTTCAAAAATAAATAATGCATCATAACCAGATCAACAAGATTGACATTTTTTATTTGTACTTAGCACATACAGGAAAGATCAAAGTAAATAATAAAAGATAGCATTTGTAAACAAATGTATTTCACAAAAAGTTATAAACTATCAAATTTGCTCTGAAAAAATTCACTATAAATGTGTATTTATCAAAATCAAGTTAAAAACTACTTCATTTTGAAAACATCCCAAATGAAGATTCATCCATTCCAACAACTTCAGAGAGACCACAGATGTAAAGTCTAACTAAAACAAATGCACGAGTGAAGATGGCACTGTGATTTTTGCTTTGAAGATAACAAAAAAAGTCTGCAAGTGATCAAAATACCAGCCAGTCCAATTCAAAGTCCTAGATCTGCAAAATATACATTCAAGTGCACAAATGTCTAACTTTAAAAAAATAGAGCTATTCCACTGGAATGTCCTCATTTTTAATGCACTGATTATATGTCGGGCTTTTGAACCCACTCAGAGAAAAGTTATCAGTAGGTAGTTTCATGTAATTCCATAATCACATTAAAAATAAGATTACAGCAGCACCCTTTTAGCAAGGATTAATTTTTAACATTCTTGCCTTTATAGCAGCAAGTATGGTTTTGGGGAATGCTATCAATATAAGAAGTAAAAAAGATATACATACTCTGTGAAATTTATTACAGTGTTCTTTCCCTATACTTGTCTTCAAAGTTAGGTAAGCACCTCTATTTTCTTCTGCAGAACACAAAACTAGAAACAAATGACATCCAAATGTATGTCTGCCTCAGTAGGCTCCCTTTGTTGGTGGCCCACAGGCCAATTTGATTGCCAGTATGGATTCTGTTTTTTCCTCCCTCCAAGCTCCTCTTTGCGTGCCACTAAAAACCAAAGTTCTCAGTCTATTAATTTGACTCAAAAGAAACAAGGTAATAAAAATAACTAAGGCACAAATGTCTGATCTTCAACAGCAGGCAGAGGGTCACAGATTTGAAACTAGCGTAGAATGAAAATGCCCAGAAATATTTCTGGTCTCAGGGCACTGAAAATTCTTACCAGATTTCAAAAAAGGTTTTTCCAGATTTTTTTTTTTTTAACGAAGATATGGAAAACACTTTTCCCAAGAATGTCCACGAACACTAAACAAGGATGATGTACATACAAAGACACACACTTTATGCACAATACACTTTGAACATACTGCAGACAGACAAGGACCATGGAATGCAATGATGTCTAAGATGGCAGGTGAAATGAAGATGGCTCTTTTTCAGAGAGTCGTCATGAGTTTATCTTGGTACACCATGCTTTGGACTCCTCCTAAATTCTTCTGGTTCTGTTCCTGGATATACCGTAAAATGCTGTCCTCTCCACTTGTGGGGGGTTTCCAATAGGGCCTGTCATCATGATAGGGTGGCCTGTACCATTTGCACAGTTATTGGTTAGTGAGGAATGGAAGTCAACTCAGGAGTGCTACACAGTAACACGAGCTCACCCTGCAAAGTGCTAAGCATGCACATGGAGCTACAGCGCGGCAAGGAAATGGGGACAGACCCATAGGTCTGATGCTGAAGCTGCTGAAGCAACTGGGAATCTTCTAGCTGATTTCAAAAGGCTTTCAACCAGAGCTCAGTCATTGAAAACCCTGTCTCATTGCAACGTTACAGACAAGCATAGTGCATTAATGCTACGGAATTCCAAAGTGGGGAGGGGGGGGATGTGGGGAAGGAGGAAGAGACTACAGGAGAACTAAATTTGTACAACAAACAGGTAAAATAAAGCATATCATGCAAAATGCTGAGCTCATGAAAGTACATCCTTAAAGTGCAAAGGGTTAAGAAAGGCAATCCTATTATGAATGAAAACTGCTCTTCTGTAGTTGCTGCCATTCCTTTGGCACTGGTGCAGTTAATTAACATGAAAGCAACCTGTAATTTACAGAGTTGCATTTTCTTAAGAACACCCCCAGTTTACAGCTAGTACAGGTAATGCTCTGAGACTTGCAAAAGTACTACAAGGAAAATATCTTTTTCCTTACTTGTTCATTACTTATTGCTGCTTAGAGATACTAACTTCAACCATTCCTACAGTGTCCCTGAATCATTGCAGCGAAGTGGGGAATAAATAAAACAACAATTTTGAACACTATGTAGGAAACCACAACATTTAACATTACCTTATTACCAAATTGAAGCTGCAATTATTATATATACGGAAGAAATTCTTTTCTGTGAGGGTGGTGAGGCACTGAAACAGGTTGCACAGAGAAGCTGTGGATGCTCCATTCCTGGAAGTGTTCAAAGCCAGGTTGGATAGGGCTTTGGGCCACCTGGTCTAGTGGAAGGTGTCCCTGACCAAGGCAGGGGGTTGGAACCAGATGATCTTTAAGGTCTCTTCCAACCCAAGACATTTTATGATTCTGATAAGTTTTTTTTATAGTAGCAGAAACACAGGCAAGGTTTAGATTTTACCTTTTTTTTTAGATATATTCTAAACTTATATAATGACAGCTGTTAATTTGAATTCTCTTTTCTAAAGGTTAAATATTAAGCTAACTGAAAACAATTTCACTGAAAGAACCTGCAAACAATTTCAGTGAAAGAATTTTACTAAGAAAACTGAGACACAATTCCACATACTATTTCACAAATTATTCAACAAAAGCTCCATATTTAACACGTATTATATAGGTCATTTAATTTCAACCCATGCCTAATCCAGACTTTCATGCATAAAAGAATTTTATACACCTGTAAGTTGTGATCTCAAGTTCGCAATCAAATGGAATAAGATTTTTCAAATCAAGCTGTCCAAGACCTTAAATATCCAGTTATTTCACTTTGACTCCAAGTTAGAATAACTTGAAACTTCCACTTTAATCACACATTTAAGTGCTTCTACCTGAATGGGACAAAAATTCTGAGCACCTTTTCTACCAAGCTTCTATGACTGAGCTTTTAAGTGCGGGTTGTGTTTTTTCAGCCTTACAAGCCTCGCTATAAAAAAGCCATTGTTCATAATTCACTGACCTTTGTCTTTGCCCAGGCAGTGGAGGGGCTGAAGGGGGAGGTTGTCTACACACACTACAATACATTATTGTGCTTATTTCAATATCACTCTGCTCCAGGGTGAACTGTTTGGCTTTAAAATGTCACAGGCTGGTATCATAAGTGATGAAATCTTTAGAAAAATTTCAGCAAAACCTCAAATGATTTATAAAATCATTAGGCTCTCTTGGCAGCTACTCTTTCATAATGTGAAATTGTACATTTTAAAGTGCTCATAATAAACTGCATAAAGAAACCCTAAAACCAGGAAGACTCCTGAGCCTGAAATACAGGCAAAGTTCATTACACATCTTCAAGTCTTCTGTTTCTAACACAAATTAAATATCTGCTTTACTGCTGTGCACTAGGGATTTTGAGATGACAATGCCTGTCTGCTTCTCTGCCTAGTATTTCTAATAATGTATTTGCCCTTTTCATGCATTCTCAGACCCAAACTCATACCAAATTGTCTTTTCATCCATTTTAAACTCAGCCTCATCCCCAGAGCCTGCCCACCCTAAAACCAAAGTCTACCTGTTGTGATGTAAGAATATAAATGTTAGATAAGGAGAAACAAAGATTAGGGTATTGGTATTTTTCACTGAAGACAGAAATTATTTGTCTAAAAAACTGAGTCATCTAAAAAGGTTACTTTTTATTAGGATAAAAAAGAGGCTGGTTTTTATCATGTGTACATGTATAGACACATATCCACCAGCAGGTGCATGCCTTCACCATGCGTTCCACTAAGTGGGTTTTAATTGGACTGAATTTCTTCCAAAATTTCTTTTCACTCAATGTCTCTCATCACTAACTACAAGCAAAAAAGTATGCGAGAAAATAGCACAAGAGCACATGCAGGAATGTTTTTGTGAAACAGTTCTCAAAAACTCAGTGCTATAATTTTACTCATTATCTGTAATGTTCCTGATAAATTGTTCCATGTACTTGTCATTTTTTCATATACATTTCTGCAAAAGATGAAAACAGTGCTCCACTGCAAGAATATAACTATTAATAAAACTTAACTTTACACTAAAATGAGTTTCTTCCCTGTCTTAGGAAATTAAATACAAACAAATACTAATCAATTTGCAATTAAGCTACAGAGCAGCTCCCTATCCAACATATTCCCTATAGGAGATCACTAACATTTTATTTTGAATTTGAAATCAACTAGAAAAAAAATTCATATCCCAAAGCAAAACTTAGAAGTTATTTAATACTTTCTCTATATCTCATACTTCTAAATTCTGTTTACTTTTCATGTGAAGAGAACTGCCCAACAGGGCCACCAAAGCTTCATACTGAGTAACATAAAGAGTAAATAATCATCTTTTCTTCACAAAGGGAAGATTGCTTACCTTACATTCACGGGTGTGTGTGGATGCCAGTGTGGCTGAGCAGGATGTATATTAGGATGATACTGGGGCTGCAAATGGAAACATTGAACCTGGTTAATGAAATCATATTAAAGCTCCTTATTAACTTTTATTTTCCTGGGGTCATGAGGAATATGTTCCTGCTGAACCTTAGAAACCCTTATGCTTCCAACCTTCTCCCGTGTCATTGAGCACATACGTGAAGCCTCTTGGTGATGACCCTGCTCATTAGGACACACTCATGGGACAATGCAAAGAAAATTGCTCTCCTGTTTGACAGACAACCTGGCACATCTAGTGCTTCTCATGGAAAGCACATAAAAAAAATGTCAGCTTTGATCAAAGGTGGAGAGTAAGAAAGGTTATAAACAGCAGGCTTCAGATCTCCTGTCTTTGGTGACACGACTTCCTTCTCATATCCATAAGATCTTAAAAAGAAACAGTAAAATAAAATCAATGCTGAGAGTTTTAATAAAAAGTGTTAAGACCAAGTTCTCATGTACATACAGAGTTTGGAAGCTCGTTTTTCTCAGTACCCACTGACTGTCAGTAGCACAGATGAAAACCAGGTAATGTTTTCCCTGGAGTGTATAAAAAAAATCCCAACAAGCATTTGACCAGCAGGGAACTCTCTAAGTGTTGTGATGAGGGAGGTAATTGCAACTTTGAAATTGTCACGATCACCTACTGTGAGAGGCTCCTCTAGACAAAAGCTTGCTCATACAGCAGTCTCCTGGGGCCCATCACATTCACAGTCCAAAAGGCTTTAACTTTCACGGAAAGAAAAGGAAGGGAAAAAAGATGGCAAATGGAGTGTACTCAGCTTGCAGAGCACCCAAGAACACGAGGGAAAAAAGAGAAAACTTAACCACAGTATGGTGCTGTTTATTTCAGACCCATCAGAAAATCTTTCCCCAGATTAAGGAAAGGGGAGCAAAACAGTTGTACAAACTATAAAGAGTAAAAATATTTACCATAAAATATAGAAATGATCACATTTTCCTCTGGTATGCTCTTACCTGGTAGTTATGGACTTCAGGAGTACTTTTAGCACTAAGAGAGAAAAAAAATGCTTTTATGTAATCAATACATCTACATTACAATGTTTTTTAGTTCACGGAAGTACTACAGAGAAATGCATATTCTTGAGGGCATCATTATCTTATTCAAGATATACACCACAGCAGTTAACATGTGAAAGAGGGGTGTAAACTTTTTTTTCTTTGCTTTAGATTTAAAAAACATGAACAAATTATGCTTTATAAGCTAGCATAAGAGCAGTAAGCAAAAAGTAAATACGTTTTACTTTAGTCTGATTTCATACATAAAAATAATAAAGGAAATAGATTAAACAGTGGAAGCAGACAGGCCCCAAGAAGAATCTGGAAATGCAGAATGAGACATACCAAAGCAATTCATCCCACACCAGAGAATCTGTTTCTATAAATCCTAAAGCAGATATTGTCTTCAAAATCCTTTTAGCCCGAGAACAGCAACTGAGAGGTAGAGAGAAACTGAGTAGCCACTTACCACAGTTGTGCTGCTTTCACAGGATTGTTTGCTTAAAAAGAAACAAACACAAAATGTTAAGACAAGTGAAATACCAGCCATTTTGCAGCTCTTGTTGCTGAGCTGTTACACTACGGCTAAAGTGGATCCTCATACAGACATATTTGCGCAAAAGTGCCTGAATTTCAAGTGCAGCCCTATGCATTCTAGTAATCCTATGCAACATCATAAAGTATGAGGCAGACACAAATCTCCCTCTGGTCCTGCAAGAGTGAAAGCCCTTTAGAGACGACAGCAGACAACTTCTGGCAGAGTATATTCTGCAAAACCAGAACACATTTTTTTATTTCTCATCTTACTGTAGTACCATGCCAATACCATCAAGTCCATTGGAAATCAGGAACTACCCCTTGCAGAAATTTTCACTATCTTACAGAAACCAGAGTATTCACAAAGCTGGTAATGGCCTGTGTCTTACTGAAGGGAACAATGGTAGCCAAAATAGCCCATCAGTTGGGAATCCTGGGAGGCACTGAGTAATCTTGAGGAATAAGGTCTTGGCCTCTGCTTTGGACAGGCTGGAAAGAATGGTGAAGGTGGCAGCTGAGTAACTAGGGTATATCATCTCTTTTTCATGACTCTGTGTGTTTCAAGAAAACTGAAAAACTTCTCAGAGAGAAAGTGAAAATCCAACTGACTACTGAATGCAGGAAGTTAATGACAGACTGTAGAAATCTCAAAAGGGACTAGGAGAGAATCCAACCCTCGTGGGCTGCATTTAGGTATAGGGCTTAATGGCCAAAAGATGCATGAAAGACAACAACCTACAGGGAGTTTTTGCATTAACTTTACAAACATGCTGTTCAGCTCTCTAGAAGGTGATCACTTGGGTGTGAAAGAAGCTCTGACTGGCTGCAATGGATGTAATTAAGCATTCTGCCTCTATTTCACAGACAGAAGCATTGAGACTCAAGGCAAAACCTGCAGGTTTGTTAGATCCTGTTATGGCAAGAATTAAATTTAAAGAATTCATTCTTCCAGTTACAAAATAACCCACACTATATAGTTGACTCTCCTGTCTCACATAACAGCATCTCACATATTTATTAAATCTGCATTTCAGTTAAACAAACTCCTTCCATGTACTACGGAAGGAAGCAGGGGGAAGAGTTACAGTCTCTAGAAAGCATGCATGCTTGTCACCCTTTCTCCCCCCACTGTAAATGAGACAAAAATGTCCCCATAATACCACAAGGGCTGCTCATGGAACTGTGGGTTATATTCTGGGAATGGAAAGACATTCTAAGGGAATGTCATCTCACTCTACTGTGTATGGCAGCCATACCTGCAGGCCCAAGTAATACAGAATTTGGAAAGGGTTATCCTGCAGTGCTCCTTCCTAGGAAGAATAAAAGGCTCGAGCTTTTTCTACATGGAACAAAAAGCTCAAGTTCTTAAGGACAAATTACAAAACCAAAAGGGAAATTAATTCCTTGTCATTCCATTTCAGTTCAGCCCATCTCAATTCCCAGGGCAAGCTAGTTAAAGTCAGAGTCTGGACAGATGAATAACATGTCATTACAGTCACGAAAGCCACGACTGCATAATGAGACCGCCCAAAAACTCTAAAATTGTCTGGCTAGATAAGAAAGTCAGCGAGGCTTTTAGACACTGATCCACCCCACATGACACAATTCTTCAAAAGCAATTCTTCAAAAAAACATTAGATGTTTTGCCTTAGTGGGTTTTATGCAACTTTTCTTTCCTCCTCAAGAGAGCAACCAAAGAAACCATAGGTACCTCCTCCATAGAAGGGGGTGGAAGAATTAATTGTACACAGAGATTAAAAACAGAAGATGGAAACAACGAACTCTGGTGAAAAAAGCTCCACGCACATTCTGATTTTTTAGGTGATCTGACATACTCCTCTTTTTATAAGGTGGTACAGATGTCACGATTGTGATGCAACATTTATAGAATTTAACAGGACACCTGCATGACCAGTTCAGTGCACAGATGTCTGCAAACACTTACCCTTGTAAGTGGAATGCCTCCGAGAAGGGTATCTCTTGCTGGGCCTTCTTTCAAATGTACTAGTTCTGCGTAACCTCGTCCCGTGTGTTGCTTGATATTCTGTCCTCCCACTTAAAACACAGAAATAAACAAAGTAAACTGCTGCCTTCTGCTGGAAGCTGTACCTGCTCCTTTGTATAAATATAGTGCTGTTACTTCACTAAATACCTGAATCTGAAGCGTGATCCCAGCCTTATGAAGTCGGATCTACTAGATTTACTATTTGCTGGGGCTCGCAATCTGAAGAAAGCATGGTGCTCCACTGCACACTTCCACAAATGTTTGCACGTTTTGGCACTGTCTAACCGGAAAACAAATGTGTGCTCTTGCTCTCTGCCCTAAATGCAGAAACAAAAGCTTTGGAAGTTGGCATGCATGATATTAGTTATTGTCCTTGGTAGGAGAAACACAGCCTGGGCCAACAGTGTGCTGAGCCTCCCTTGTGTTCTTACCAGCCTGAGCACACACCACACTTTGTTGGTTCAGGCCCAAGTAAGGGAAAGAAGTTACCTGTTCATCATCTTCTACAACCACGAGTGTTAGTTTGCTCTTTTTAAAGTCCATTTTTGTGATTTTAGGCCTAAACACAAGAATCAAGAAGAAGAGAATTAAAATAACATTAAAATAATTTTATTTCTACAACTATTTCACATTTGAGAGTGGTACTTCTAACCAGGCTAATCTACCTTCAGATTTAACCTTCAGATTTTAAACTTTGTAGATTCAATTATAAATTACAAGTCAAGATCCCATTATGCAAAGAGAAAGATTTCAGCATTTTAACTAAAAGGAATATAAAAGCAGATTACCAAAAGAATAAGCCTATTTTGTTGGCTCCTTCAAAGATCAATATGCCTGTTGGTGTCAGTCCAAGAGCATATTCACAACCATCTCTTCCCTGCAAGCAAGTACAGAATAATCAATCTGCCATGAGCAGTGTAAACCTTAATACAGTAGTATTGCAAAATCCGTAAGTTTTAAACTAAACAATAAATTTGTCATATTTTTTAACATTACAGAGCAGAAGAATATGCATCTGTATTGAGTGCAAGGTGGCATATTTTGGCAACAGGAGGCTGCAAGTTGCCCTTTGTGGGAGGAGGCCATGTGCTGCTCAAAGCGGCTCTGAGATCCATGGAGATGGACACACACCAACACTGTATCCAGGGCAGCCCATGCCTCACCTCACCTGTTTAAGAGCAGGCAGTTCCTGCCAGGAGAATGAGACACAATAGGAAGAAACTGAGGGACACAGGAAAAGGCATGTGGAAAGGGATGCAGTGGGAGCACAGAGCAGCACCCTTAGGAGGAGTACTGCAGGTGGGAATGACTTCTGAGGGACCATGGGACAACCCAGACCATAACAAGGACACTCCTCAGGGACTGACCCACACCAGGGCAGGGACCTGACACTGATAAAACAAAACATGACATGGATCTTACCTTAACTACATGCATATCTACACCATACATTTCTAGCCATTTAGCCTTGTTCAAGTAGCACAATTCAGCCTGCGCTGGGCTCTTTCCCCTGTGAACATAAAATTCATACTTTATGGTCAAAAATTTCTGTCAATTTTAAATGCTTTCAGATTAATTCCCCTAACCATCTTCTTTGTGTCCCGAATCTTAATGACACTAAATGGTATTTCAAGCTTAGCTTATGTTTTTACCCTCTTCCCTTCCAAATTAAAATAAAACAGACGACTGAAAATGCAAAAAGGTCTAAAATTGCCAATAAGGATGAAAGTTCAGGTAACGAAGCATCACTAAAATATAACATATTTATTAACACAAGACAGGAAAATGAGTTTGCTAACACCCTGAACATAAAATTTATGTTTGAATGAAAGAAAGGGAGAAAGGGAGAGAAAGAGATTTATTTCCAACATAAACGGGAAAAAAAAAACACCTCCTTAAATTATTACAAGATAATCTGAAGAAAAACCATTAAAAAATAAAAACTCACCCCACCAACTTTCCCTAAATTACTGCCTGCCATTTCTAGGGATGGCGAGGGCTCAAAACCTTTTTACAATACTTCTCCACTGACAAACATAATTCCCATTTCACGCCTGTTGAAAGGATTTGAATTTAGAAGAGAAGAAAACCTGTTGCTAGAGACCCCACTCCCACACAGGTACTCTACCTGCACTCTTTCCATTTCTGAAAAATGTCAAATTCCATTGCTTCAGTCTGGTTGGGTGCAAACCTGAATTCAGACACGAGCTCTGGTGTGTGCTCAGGGTGCTCACACTCTCCCAACTCAGCTGAAATCAACCAATTGAGAAATTAAAGATCTTGGGATGACCAGAAATATTTAATTCCCTACAAAGACAAGGACAGTTTGCAAGTTCCTAAGCATGTTGCAGAATGCACTTGTATCAATGCTTTAAGTTAACATCCCAGCCCCCCACTCCTGGCCCCAGTAAATTGAAACCAGACTTTACAGCAGAAGTCAGATAAATCCATTTGCAGGAGCAGAGTAAGGTTGTGGTAGAGAATTCTGACCTTCAGGAATGTTATGACTGAACCATTTCAACTAAAGCTGATTCTCTGGATTTTAAAGCACTTATAGGAAATAAAGTTTCTATTAAAAACAATCATCAATGCATCTGATGTTTTAGAAGTAGTTACTTTGAAACTTCCACGTGTTGCATACTTTTTACTCCCTAACACTTCCCATTCTATTGCATGCTTTGTTATTTTTCCTGGTTTAGGACAAATTTAGGAGTTATGCTTCTGTTCATGTAAAAACATGAAGGGAATACCTAATCTCATTAAACCAGTGATAAAGCTGTGTGGTTTTTAAAATCACAGTGGTAGCGTAACAGTCAGATTAATAATTTTTAAGGAAAATTGCTGAAACATGAACATAATTAAGGTGTTCTACTTATTATTATACTTATATAATTCTACTTATATACTTAGGCTCTGGTGTTTTCTTTTCTAGGAGCAGAACAATTTCCAACTCCACTGAGCTCAGCAGGAGATGCAAGTGCTGAGCATTTCAGTGACTGACACCATTGACTGCCTTGTGTCTGTGACAGCTTTGCTCCTGGAGCCTCTCAGCTGTACTAAGAGGCTGCAGCGTCACTGCCCCAGGAGTGTGTGGCAAGCATCAGTGGAAAATACACTCTTCAGCAATACCATGTGTCACCTGACATATGATGTGATTCCCAACCAGGCCTTTGTCAGTCAGCATTTCTTAACTGTCTACTACTTTTACTACTACTACCACCAAAATAAAAATAAAAATAAAAATGCATTGAGGGAAACTAAATCCCTTGAAGAAAACAGTTTTATTCCTTCGGGGCGCTTTTACACTTAACAGCTGCAAAAATTTCAGTCACAGCCAGACTTCAAAAATACTTAACAGGATCCATCAGTAGATAGGAAGTTACATTCAAAATCCAATCTGTTGGCTGATAACACCTACGAGGTGGTTTTGAGAACTCGAGCTTTGCTGAAACATTTAGCAGTCCTGAGGATATTAAAGAGATTGAGTTCATTTGTCTTCATTTTTAATTACTGTCTCACATACGCATTTTATTCTCAACAGCAATCTTCCATAGTGAGTTACAGTATTCTTATCTCTGTTAAAGAAAAGGACATACAGATATCTCAGCTCTGTGGCTGTTTCATCAAAGCTGGAAGCCTATTTAACCAGATATTAAGAATTACTAGCAGTCCAGTCTCCAGTATATAAGAGGGAGCCACAGCAAACACATTAGCAAGGAGGAATTCAAGGAGATAGAAAAACGTATGGATCTGAAGTTTGATGTGTTGCCAACCATCCAGGAAAAACATGGGAGATTTCTCTACTACTTAACTGAGAGAGAAAGCAGGCAACATAGGCTGACTGCTGTGAAGAAGATGTATAGGGATGAGAAGACTCATGAGCTTGTAGGACAGAAGACACACAGAGAGGCTCAGCAGCACTAATATTTTGAGATGCAAGGGCATCCAGCACAACACCCATCTCTTCATTTCTGCCTTCATGGCATGCTTTGGCATGCCCCTTTCTGGGGGGAGAGTGGAAGGTGGGGAAGGTGTTACATAACACAGTCAGTGTTCTTCAAAAAAACCTGGGGAACATTTTCAAAAGGATGTTTCCTATAAAGTTTTTGAAAACTCCAAAAATATTTTAAAATAAACAGCTCATTCTTTTATACAGAGGGAAAAAAAGTTTGCAATATTCCATGAAGATGTCTTATGATTAGAACTGAAAACTGGAGATGTGAGAAAATGTTTTCCTTTTCAATATAATTAGCAGCTTCAAAAATATATCTGGTTAAACACTAAGACCATATAACACTAATTATGCAGTTAAAAACTAACTGTAACAGTGAGAACTCAAATTTGATGATAACATTTTTCCACAGATAGTCCCTAAGTAAAGCCTATTATTACCTATCTGCTTCATATGTTATCCCATACTACAAACCAATGTTACTTGCTACAGCATTTCCTTCATGGGACTGGCAACAAATCAACACTTTGTTTAAAAGATGATTCACAAAAAAAAAAAAAAAAAAAAAAAAAAAAAAAAAAAAGAAGAAAATCAACCTTGGAAATTGTGACTGGAAACCAAGAATTATTTTAACAGAAGAGTCCCTTGATAAAAACACATGTATGAAATTTAAAGCTTATCTGTGAAAAGACTTTTCTTTCAAAAGGCTCAGACTACTGATGCCTAAATAGCAATTAATTGCTTTTTCCTCACTCTTAGGAAAGGCAGACTAAGGAGCAAGACTGCATTTTACAAACAGAATGCAACTCACCGAGGAGGGAATAATTGAAATTTCTTTATATTTTGCTGCTTAATTATGTTTCCAATGTCAATTAAACATAGCAAACTTTACACCAAAAATGCTTATTATTATGTATGTCAGCAAAGAGAATGAATGAGTTGCAATAATGAAATAATTCTGGACAAGCTTATTGAAATGATGTCAAAATAGTGTAAAACTGAAATAGAAAAAAAAAAGACAGTAAAAAAGTATAAAAGCATGTTCCCACAGACAGCATCAAACAGCATTAGTTTTGGTAGATAGCTGGACACATCATAAACATGATGGGCAGCTATTGTATTGCATTTACACAGTAATCACAGCTGTCAGCTGTTACACAAAATGTTGAGGCATCAACCTATTATTCTTTGCTTGGTCCTCCTTGCTTGAACCAGATGTGAGGCTAGCAGAGTTTTTATCTGTGGAAACGTAAGCAACAAATCAAATTTGGGCTCTGCATTTCCTCCACCTTAAAAAGACAAACGCAGTCTGCCTGCAGCAGTTCTTTGCACATCTGACAGTCACAGTTGTGCCAATTGGTGCAGTAAAACAATGCCTTAAGATGTTGCTGCTTAGAACTGAATTCCCAATTTTGCCTGTCAAACCCATCTAGAATCACTGAGTTACTTCCACTGCTGGATTAAACTAAGCAACTCTGCCTAAGCTCTCTGTGTGCCATGGCCCAACCACAGGTGAAACAGGAAGAGAATTTTTCCATTTCAATTAATGTTGCTGCTGATTTGCTTAGAATGGTTCAGCTCACTGCACTTTCTTTTAGAAAAAAATGAACTTGATTTGAGCTTCATTATAAAAATTTTCTCCCCATCTGCAAAACAAATTTCTCGAAATTGAGCAAATATTTGTATTAACATGCTTGCAGCAACAAAAACCCACGTTGTCCTACAATAATGTAATGAAATCCAGTGTACTGGAATTGCTTTTACATGGTGAAATCTGTGCTCCTGTCACATAAGTGATCTTAGTTCTTACCCTCCCATATAATTCTCTCCTCTCTGCCACTCCTTCCCTCCTGCCCTGTAACCATCTCCTGAGTCACCCACTGTGGAGGCTTCCTCTCAATGGCACTGTTCAGGCAGCAGGAAGCCCAAATTCACAGGCACCCACCTCCCACAAACTGTGTGAAGGGCCAGCTGGCTCTTCAGCCTCAAGTGGTAGCACTTGTGCACACACCACAGCTTCTCCCTCAGTAGGGAGCTATTTTGGGTCCTTCTTCCCTGATCAGCCCTGGGTTTCCATTAAACTTTTGTCTAGCCATGCTTTGAGTCTCCCTCCCCATATCAGGTGTGCTGATATTGGCTAATATAGTTCAGAAGTTATGAATGCAAGTCAAGAAAGGGATCTCCCTAAAATTCTTCTCCTTGGGTAAAAGAATGTCATTTATATATGATCAGTAAGAATGCATTAGTAACAAAAGAAAAGAAATCAGTAGGTGAGTTTTTTAATAAATTAGGACAAATCACTTTCAAAAGATTGCATACCTTGTAGACACAGAGCTGCTAGTTCAACAGCAGTTTCATATGGGCATTTCAGTCTTAAAAACAAAACAAAAAATGAAACTATAAAAATCACGTCTCTTGTCAGTGAATTCCTCTTGCAATAAAGCTAAAAAGAAGCCTGACACAAAAACTGGAAACATTAACTTCCACAAACTACTAATGCTATGAAACATCTACAATTGTTACTTGTATATGATTATTTCCTAAGTTGGTACATTTTGATTAGCATTAAACATGATACACTTCACCATAAAACAAGAACTAGCAGAGAGAACACTAAATCAACTAGGGGACCATTTTTACTTTAACACTCTATCTTAGAATATATGGGTGTGAAGTTTTTTTGTTTCTGTAATTAAAAAAAATTAGTACACATGTGAATGAATATTGGTCAGGGTAAGACTATAAAAATACAAAGAATATTTTCAGAGTTGACCTGAACAAAAATTGTTGTACTTCAACTTTCTCATCCTCTATTTCACCCACCATACTGAAAAAATGTGGCAAGCCCATGTTACATTTTCAAGTCATAAAACCCAGGACTGTTTTCACTTTCTTTAAACATTTCCATCACCTGATCAATCCATCAAAATCTTTACCCATTTTATTTGTCAGTAATATAGTCATGATACACACAAAGTCCTATATGTCTGTATTCTAAAGAAAACCAGAATTCACTAGGAGATTAAATATTATAAATTCTTTAAATTACAGCTGCAAGTGTAAAAAGGTACTTACTTCCCTGAAAGAATGTCTTGCCGGAGCTGTAATACAAACAGGTACCTGACAAATAAAAAATTCAGAAAGTCAAAAGTAATTAACAGTGGCATCCTTCTAGTTCAACTGGCTGGAAGAATATCCCAATTCATTGAGTAGTAACAGCAATTTGAATAACTTGCTCTTTACAAAAAAAAAAAAAAGGCCTTTTGAGATCACACAGATACACCCTGCAAGCTTCAAAGCTCCCACAGCTTTCACTAGAATCAAAGAGAAGAACGTTTTTTGTCCAGTGGTTGTGTTCAGGACATTGTCCAAAGTCTTGCTGTTTAGGATGTGCTCTATCTGAGCATACACCACAGCAATCTAAATGTTACTAACACTCCAGTGTTCTTCTGAACTTGGGTCTTACCTAATTCAGGCAAGAATTGAACTACAGTATCTAGACACAAAACACAGATAAAGGCATGTAGGCTTCAGGGCTGCCTTCTCAAACACGAATAAAGAACATTGGAAAAGTCCAAACTGGGCAAAAGGAAAAGTTCATACCAGAACATCACTTAAAAATAGCAGAGAAGTTCCAAATAAAAGCTCCATAGAGCTCACACATTTATTTAATATGCCAAGTAGGAATTTACAGCCTTCACACTGTCGTTGTATTTTAAGTTGTTGCCTTGCTAATCTCTAGTTCTAGGCACACTTCACTGACACCACTCAGAGCTGGGCTCTGAGGCATGCACAAGTGCCCTGGGTCATATGCAAGGGGTGTGTGGAGGACAGGAAGGCAGAGGGAGGCTCTGCACTGCTCTGGACACTGTGGGGTGAGGCTTGCAAAGATAAGTGACTCAAGAGAAGAAAGCATGAAGCACTCCTGAGAGCAGAGTAAACGCAAACACAGACCTCTCCTGTCTTTACAAAGGATGCTGGAAAGACAAAGAGGGTTTTTTTTCATCACAGAGAATGTGGAGTGAATGTGGCAAAGGAAAAAATTGTTGGAAACAGACAGGTAAAACAGAAATGAAAAGAAAGATTAAGATTTCTCATGGTAACACTGGAGCAGAATCAGATTTATGCATGTACATTCTCTTTGGTAAATACCTGACTGCCAACCAAATCTGGCTATTTGCATGGGTAGATTAAAGGTAAACAAGTATACATCCTGCTCTTATTGATAGCCCAGATGATTCACAATCCCATGAACTCTTCTAAATTTGCAAGAAGACTCTGGGCAGTGTACTATGAGTTTCAGGGGGTTTGTGCAGTGCTCTGGTCGGTATGGCTTACCCTTGTTTTCTGTGTGCAGGCTGACAAACACTGGCATCTCAATTGTTGCTACTCCAAATCAGCAAGATACCCTAGAAAATTCTCCACAATACACAAGTACAGACTTGTTCCTCTGTTGTCCTTCTAACTAAACTAACTAATCAGGTCGCACACAAGTGACAGAGGCTGTCTTCCAAAATGCACTGTATTTAAACTCTGTTTTTAAACTGAAAAAATGACAGAGCAGGTGAAGGGTTTTGATGCTTCCCAATACTGTGTTAATTATGAGAATACGATGTTTGTAGCTATACTAGAAATTGAAGTCTGCTAGAAAGCAGATCTGCAGAAGGAATTTTGAACACCCTCCACCTGGAAAGTTCACAGTTACTGTTAAGGATGATTTTTCTTCTACTTGGAATGATTTTGAGTATACAGTTATTAATCTTCACTTTTCACTCATCATGCTACATGGAAAATATGATCCAACTAGCATAAAGACTCTTAAAAAACCTCCACAGATTAAAATAATTAAAAATTTAAGAATTATGAAATGCTTAAATTCAAAATTACTTTCCCCCCCCCAAAAAAAAAATAAAAGAAGGAGCCCAAATTTTTCTTTCAGTTTCACAGCGGTCTTGTGTCAAACTTATAATTAAAGGAAATTGTTCACAACACTGAATATTTAGCTGACTAAAGTGTTTTCCTAATTAAAACAGTCTTCTGAAATGTCACATTTCTGCAATAATTAGATCACAAGGCATCAGAGGTTAATACTTTCAGACAAAACGTCTTACTTGATCACAGCAATGATCACATAGCTCAGAAACCCAATCTCACTGTGACTAGGATCATATGCTTCAGAGCACTAAGCAAGAAATCTTATGGTAGACAGTAATGCCATAATTTGACCACAGGGGAAATGTAATACTTCTCAGACATGCACCCTGATGTATGAAGACAGATCAATTTCCAGAAAACACATATTATTCCTACTATTTTAACTGCATTTTCTCATTAGAGATGTCCATAAATCATCCTGATTTTTGGATTCTCTTAAGATCTTATACTCAGCTATATAAGTGGCAGGGATTTCTTTAAGCTAATTATACATTCTATAGAGATATGCCCTTTTATTGAATAATCACTGCTGGACTAAATTGATAATGAATATTGAAGACCCTATGTCTATATCATGAGGTGGTGACAATTAGCCCTTTAATCTTGTCTCAGGCAGTGAAAAAACCCCATGGTCGGCACAGCAGACATCGAGGGAGACAGTGATCATTTGCCTGCAGGCATCAGTTTAATGCAAACATCACATGCACATGAACTACAACAATCAACCATCTTTAAACACCTTAGGCTGATTAGGAGTACACTGATTATTGCCAAGCAAATTAGAAGACAGAAAGAGCCCTACGGTGAGAAGCAGAACAAAAGAAAGGATAAAATAACATTAAGATAGATGACAAAGTAAGCAGATACAAAAGATAAGTACATCCTTTCCTACAGCTGCTCCTTTCCTAGCTTTCAGAATATCCTCCGAACCAAGGTGCAACGGATCCAGCAAGGATCTACAAAAAATAGCCCAGCAGATTGAAACTAAAGACTTCCAGATATTTGTAGAGTGACTTTATGCAATGCAGCCTTTTGCTTTACAGAGAACCATGGGGAAGCAGAAGTGATTCAATCAACTCTCAACCCAGAGCTCAAGCTCACTTGTGGCTATTCCCACAATTCTTTACCCTTGGTACCATTATTAAATCACCCCCAAGTCTCAGGCCAGGAGGAACAAAGCAGGGCACTGTTATTTTAGCAGGACATAATGGAAACCCCTCCCAGAGGATGGCAGGTATTAAGAGCAGGTGCTCCCAGCTGTAGCTTTCCCCACCCAACACTGCCTTTCTTTGCCAGCTTCCAAGCACCAGAACACAGCATCTCCACAGCATTGGAGAGGCCCATGAATGCTTTCTGGCAGCAAATAAAAACACCTAAGAAGGCAGACAAAATGAGCACTCTTAATAAGAAAGCTCAAATCACCTGCTTGCACGTGCCTTAGATGTCTTAAATTCCCCATCAGCCACGCACAGTTCCTACCTTGTAAACTCTTCATGAAGGTTGTTGGGTTCTGACGAGTAGTACTTAATTCGAAAATGCAACGTGTATGGAGGTCCAACTGCACATGCAGAGATTTCAAATGGGGAAAAAATGTTTATACTTGTTGCAGTCCTCCTAAGGCAGAACAGTCACCACACCACCCCACAACCCAAGAGACCCAAAATTAACTACATTTTTCAAATTCCTCAAATAAAATATTTCATGCTTTTTTCATTTAAAAATGCATGCAATAAACAAAAAAATATAGATGATTAGCATACTTTTTGATACTCATTAATTCAAATTTATCAAGGTAATAGTCCATTTAGCAAACACATTTTTTGTCCAAAGAGGGATGCCTCACAGCACACTGTGAATGAGAGCAATTTCCAGGTACACTCCCTGTTGCTGGGCCCAGGGGGTAATGAAGGAGGGAAAGAAGAGGGAAGGAGAGGGTGATGCTCCTTCTTACCAGTCACAAACACTTCTCAAAAAAAAATCCCCTACCCAATAGATCAGCTTTCAATTGAAATACATTAATTTGAAAAGATAAGATAAACAGACTGAAAAGTGTTGGGGAAGACTCTGAAAGGCATCCATGATCACAGACAATTCCATGGGGTTGCAAGAATTGTGTTTTCTAGTGTCAGAAGGTGAATTCTACATGACTTCCCATGTAACACAGAAAATAGGAAGTTATCCAGCTACCATGAAACTGTGACCAATGCATCATTATCTGCCTAACCCTCATCGTCTGATCAACTGCCTGCTGATGGAAAAATTACTTTTCCTCCTTTTTCTAAGGTCTTCTGTAGCACCACATCAACAAGCAAAGGTGCCTATTAATAATCCTTCTACTAAATGATATACAGCTAAAAGTCAAATAATTAGAGCTTTGATTCTGTCTCCATTACAGTTCCTGTAAGTTGGATTATAGCACCCCGAGCTCATAGCTTGGCACCAGTGGTGAGGTCTGCATAGGTGAGAGAAGGACTTGGCAAAGACAGCACTCAGCAACATCCATCATGAAAGAGGAACTCTCCACAAAGCATCTGCTGAATTCAAGGTAAAGGAAAGTAACCTGTTTTGAGACAAACCTTTACAACACCCAACTAATTGCTTCCCTCTTCAGCATTCCTCAGAGCCAGGACTGGCCAAATTATTTTAAACACAGGCCATTCACACATTAAAAACAGACAAAAACACCTGGCTGAAGGTGTTACAGAATCACTGATCTTCCAGGACAAAGCTATTAGAGAAAGTGCAGCTGCAAATCAGCTAGTCACCTAAGGTAAAGCAGTCTGTGATGTGATGAAAAGGGGAGAGAAAACCAAACAGCATAAACCTTACCCATAGCAGCTATCTTCACCATGGATTCTAGCAGGCTGACACCCACACACCATGGGGTGACAGCAAACTATTCTAAAGGCCTTTGAAGAACTCCACTGTTTACAAAAATCATCTAGATATTTGGGGACTCATCAAAAAGAAAGGCAAAGCACCACTGATGCAATCATGACCTATCTCTGTGAGGTCCTATAAGTTGGTCAACAATTTTCTTGAAAAACACATTTTAATCTCACTGAAGCCATGCCTTCATGGCCCATGACTGTTGCCAACTGCAGTATTGTAACAACACATGTTAATGCCAATGCTGTACTGTACCCAAGCCTGCAACCAGATTACCAAAAACCCAGGAGCTACTTCTCTGCCTTAGACAATTTTCACAGAAAAAGTCCACCAACCCCTCCATCCAAAACTACCTTTCATGAAACAGCAGCTACTTCAAAACTACATTTGACAAAACAGCAGGTATTTCTGCTAGTTTAACTTCTAAAATAATAATCTGGGAAAAAAAATTAAAAATTAATCATTACACAATGAAATATTTTCCATTCACTCTCTGAAAGAAATTGCAGGATATCTGTTCTGGATCAGAAGCAGTGACAGGAACTGCAATCTGTGTCCAGGCAACCTAATTTCACAGATCCGACTGAAATTACCTGGCAACCCTCTCTGCCTTAGACAAAACAGGTTTAACAAGGGCTTCTGAAGGCTGGGCTACTGCTTAATAAGTGCTCTTGCCTTTATTCATAACACTGTCAGCCAATTACCCATTAAATTAAAACTATTTTCTAAGGAATATTTATTCTATTAAAGGCCAAATTTAAACATTCTCTATCATGTTCTATTAAACTAAGTTCAAATTCTTTAGGAAGTAACAAAATAAACAGGCAGAGACATAGTACTTACTTTTTATTTGCTTCTTAATGAATTTTGAATGGTCCAACCAGTGCTAAAAAAAGAAAATCCACACTTAGAAGCAGTTCCATTTCAAGATTTTGTTGACTCCATAAAATTATTACAATAAAATTTAACAGATAAAAATCCCTTATGAGGAAATATTGCCATAGTTATTTTCTAAACTTCTGCATATTGGTGAAAATGTTTATTGGCACATTTAATAACTTCCCTTCTTCCACGTGGGAAAGCTTGATTTTTAAATTCATCAGTACTGCCAGGCAAGCCACTCTTCCAGAGAAGAAACTCAAAATGCAAGGCCACAAAGCAGTGGTGTGTAAGGAAGGCACCCTTTTGCCCCAAACTCCTGAGTTTCAGCCTCCTTTAAACCTCTGTTTGATGGAGACCCTCCAGAGCCTGTACTATCCTGCATTCCACTGCTCCAGAGCCAAGTTTTTTCAAGGTAAGGATGGAGACTTAAACCCATTAAAAGCATGTATAACTGATGCATAACTCACCCCTTCCTTTTTAAATTAAGGCAGGAGATCTGGAATAGTGCAACAATGATGACAAAAACATATGATTCCCAGCAAAGTTTACACACTCTCTTGTCAGTGAAAGTTGCATCTACAGAAAGCAGCAATAAACACAATCTGGTATAAATTTAGCTTAAATCTTTGACAGTCTCTGCTCAGTGTCCTACAGAAGGCTGCAATCTTATTTGAAGCAACTACATGTCAATGCTTCTGTCATACAAAGTGGTGAGAGAGCTTTGGATTTCTTTGAAATAAGTGTTTTTCTATCTTTATATATATTTTAAAATTATAAACTAGCTACTATGAAACAAAATCTTAGGAAAAAATTCTCTTCCTTCTTTCCTATTAAAGCATTAATGTTTTCAGAAAAAGGATAATCCCTCAATGACTGCTTATTGTTACACCACCACCATGCTACTATGGCTGAATAAATGTGAAAAATTATTTGTTGTCTAGTAATACTGGTATTTATTTACTATGTTCAAAACCAAGGCAAAAAATTTATCACAAGTATAGGTGTGTACAGATCAAAAGTCTGACAGCTTATGACCCTTAAGGTAAATAAATCTCACAAGAGGGAGAAAGAGAAATGGAACAATGATTCTGAAGGTGATTTTATTTGCACAAGACTTGCAAGACTCCCTTAGGTGAGGCTGCCAAGGAATCAATTCTTATAATCCCTAATCTGATAGAAATCTCTACCAGAATGGAAATAAAACATTACACCAGCTCATATAAATACATTCCTTAGAGTTGCAAGCAATTTACTTTGTCTCTATTTTGCTGTCTTATAAAAAATTACAGTTTTGTGAAATCTCAAATTTTTGATAAGAAAAAAATCAGCATTGAAACTTTGCCCTTTTTTTTTTTTTACTGAAATTATATAAGGCTGTCACTTTCAAAGCTCCAGGGCAGATAAATCTTTTATTCTTCAAAGACCTAGCTACGAAAATGTCTTTCCATTCAATATTTATCTTGGCTAAAGAAAAGCCTCTCAAAGACAAATATAATTAATGCATTAAAAGAAAAGTTTAGCTTCATGTAAAGGCATCTATAATACATGCCAAAAACTCCTGTTAGTACCATGTTCTGGAACAAGCACGGCACAACCTGAACTATAACAATTCCCAATGAAAAAACAGTTGATAGTCCCTTTTCTTGGCATGTGGTCTTTAAGGTACATTAAAGCTCAAATAAGAGTAACTTTCAAACTGATTATTTGCAAGTGCGAATACTTCAAATAATGGCTAAAAAAATACCTAACAAGACTCCAGGAACTGCTTGTGCAGACCATTAACTCAACCAATGGCTTAGATAGGAAGCTATCATCACTTTCTGTACCTAAGCAGCCAGAGGCAGGCGGCTCCAGGAGATAAAGCAAAGGAAGCATTGAAGTCCCCTCTCTTCACAAGCAACACTGAGCTGCTGTCTTATCCCCATCCTGAACTACACATCAAGTGTGTGAAGTGCCACCACACAGATCATAAATACAAAGACTGAGGTAGGGCATGGACTGACAGTATTATTGGCCCAGAGCTCCCAAGCCTGAAAGTTTTCATGCAGATTTATGAACCAACTCCAATTTCAGAATCGGATATTTTGTGCAGTTTCTGTGAAAATCAGGCTGAATTTTAACAGTCCTTTGCTTCAGATAATGTCAGAGGGCTTCTTCACACTGTGTACTACACCAGCCTTCCAAATGTCCCTCTGAGCTGAAAAAATAATCAAAGCATTCCAGCTAAAGTCTAAAATAGGTTTGGGCTTGGCTACATACTGCTTGCTGACTCAATTAGAGGGAAGTGAAAGCATGAATTCTGAAGTCTCTCTAGGAAGCTGAATAAAACCAGAGGAGCCTTGCTCTTCTCTTAGCATCTAAGATTGTATCTTTTCCTATCCTGTGCTCTGGCTAAATGATCATACATAATTTCAGGATCTGCACTCACCAAAGAAACTATGGATCTCACAGTGTAGGACCAAGACCGACCAGAGTAATTTTAATCCTACCCCATCATAATCCCCATATCCTGTTCAGACATGGAAATAAATATCAGTGCAGAACAAGGAGGAGGAAAGGGATAAATTGCTTTAGGACTGTGTTACGATAGGAAGACAGTGTCTAAGCTGCTTTTGTTCTTTTAAGGGAAGCAAAACTCAAACCTGATCAAACTGCAGGTAATCAGAATTCTATGATTATGCTAGGACAGAACAAGTAGTTCAGCTGGAAGGGACCTACAATGACCATTGAGTGCCACTGTCTGAACACTTCATGTTAAGGGCATTGTCCAAATATCTCTTAAGACTGACAGGCTTGGGACATCAGTTACTCTAGGAAGTCTGTTCCAGTGTTTAACAACCCTCTTGGTAAAGAAAGGCTTCCCAATGTCTGAACCTCCCATGATCCAGTTTTGAACCATTCCCATGCATCCTTTTGCTGGATACCAGGGAGGAGAGCTCAGCACCTTCCTCTCCACTTCCCATCATCACCTGCAGAGACCACTGTGGTCCCTCCTTTAATTTGGTCAGGTAAACTGGAATGTCAAATGCTAGATTAACTTCCACTTATTCCTCTTTAATCTCAGCAAAATTTCTTTGCTCTATTAAATGAATTACGCTTCCTATGGTATTAACTGATATAACACAGTAGCCATTGACTGGGATTCATGTGTTGAAAACAAACACCAATCAATTCCACATGAAAGAAGCACCATATAAAAAAATAATTGCTTAAAATACTGGAAGCATGTATTTATCTCAGCATAGTCTCCTGTTGATTACTACTTTATCGAAGTGAAGAGGAAAAAATAAGTAGCTCAGCATTTCCTAATGGCTGTAGCCAATATTTTCTCAAAATAGATATACAGCATGGGAAGGATATATCTGTGTCAAGATACAGCCAATAAACTACAGCTGCTAAAGCAGTCAGCTTATAAGGACCATGAGTGCCAAATGAGGACTGAAAGGAGGATTTCCACAGGCTGACACAATCCCATCACACACCTGAGCTTTGCAAATTCCACCACCTCTCTACTTGCTTCCTAAAAGAATGAAAATTCCTTGTCTTGATTTATACAGCCCTCAAAGGTGACCTGAAAAGGAAAAAAATTGCATTTAACCCTTTTTGGTTGGCTTTCTTTGCCAGTTTAAAATGCATGAAGAACATCTTGAATAGACTGCTCTCCCTTATGCTTATTTGTATATTTAACTATCAGTAAGAGGAAGCCCATTTTTACTGATACTTTTATTTGTTCTCTGAAAAATATCAGTTGAAAGCTTTCTCAAGTCATGCCTAGAGGTACAAGAGAAAGAATCATGCTCAGTGATCAAGTTCAGAAAAGAAGGTGTGCTAAACAAAAGCTGGCACCTTTAAAACCAAAAGTCAATTATCCCTTCAACTGTCTTCTTGCTTTCTGGTTTCCAAGGCACCTGAATCCTACCAGGCTGCCTGCCATTACTCACACTAAAGAAGAGAAGTTAAAAATGTATGTATCACATGGAGGAAGGAAACACCAGAAAAATCAAGCCAATAAAAATTCTACCCAGCAAAGCACGGTTTGGGGATTTCTCTACATTTACAGATTTAAAAGGGAGCAAAGGAGCAGAAGCCCTCTTTTCTTTTGCAGGTCCCTTTTCAATATTACTATGATATTAAAAGAAAACCAAGTGAGAACTGGGGTCATGTAGAGACTCAGGGAGTACACAAACATATACTTAGGAACAGGACAAAACAATTATGTATTATTCTAATGTTCCTCTAATCCCTCCTAGAAAGTTATGCTCCTCTTGAAAATGAAGGTTCACCAGACTGGTGACTTCAACTACCTACTGTAAGGCTGTAGAGAAGATGATTGACACTTCTCAGAGGTATTCCATGGCAGAAGGATGATTGGCACCAGACTCAGGAGAAATCCCAGCTAGAAAGAAAGACTGTCACCATGAGGCTGCTCAGACAAAGCACAGGTGCCCAGAGGGACCGTGGAGCCAATGTCCTTGAGGGTATAAAACATGACTGAACACAAGAAACCAGATACAACTGAAGCTGCTATGAGGAGCTTGGATAGGGACACCCATTTCAACAGACAACACCTGCAGGCATTTTCAGGATGCTGCTCTACAATCTCACTGACCCAACTTGAAAGAAAAAAAAAAAAAAAAGAAAAAAGGGAATTCTACTCAAATAGCATTCACATTATAAAACCAAGATGGGATTAACGAGTTGAACGGGTGCATTTGGGCTCAGATGAGACCAGCTTTTCAGGAAATAGTGGCAGGATTTTACAGGGGTTTCAGTCTCAGCTGGCCAGTTTTGATTTAGACCCTCTTTGGACACTGCTGTCAGCATCTTGTTGAACAGGGCCCCGGCACAGTGGTACAGAACCACAGCAACACCACTGGAGGACCAACTTGATCCAGGTGCAAAGTTTTATCAATTTTCTAATTGTCCCTGGCCTGAACAAGGCAGAGCAGTTGCCCTCCAGCAGCCCCCTTCTACTGACACCATTCTGCAGCTCCCATGCCAAGATATTATGAATATGGTTACATATATTCATATCCATGTGATAACTAAATAATATTTTCTTTGCAGACTTGACAGAAGTAAAACACAGAATTATATAAATTTATATAAAAAACCTTTCCTGGTCTAGTATCTTTATCATTAGATTTATTTTACAGACAATGAAAGCAGATACCACTCCAGATCAATTCTAGCAATTTGCTTTTTATTTTGATGCCTATGCCCAAATAAATATTCAAAAATAAACTGAAGGGATTTTTAACAAGTAGGCAACAAACCTGACTGTATCAGTGGAAGAAAACTGAGAAATCACTTCAGTTTATGCTCCAGCCACACAGAAAAACAAAACAAACCGGCACAGACTGTTTGTTGTCCCAGAGAGAATTCTTTACACTTAGGAGAGAGGTGCAGAAGCATCACTGACAGACAGAACAACAACCACCTGCCCTGTACACCTGCTTCTGAAGTCTGTCAGAAAAATGCCCTCCCAAAACAGCAGGCGCTACTGGAAGACTAAAGTTTGGAATTTGTTAGTGTTTTAGAGTCCTCCACCAAGTGTTCACAAACCACAATAGAGACTTGGACAGCCACAGCTGGAAATATTCCACATTCATCAGATGTTCTGCATTGCTGTGGAGTCAGCCATACTGCCTTGTCCAGTTACTGAATTGGCATTCCTATTACTGCCACTATTAGTAACTGAAGCACAGAGTGCTCCAGGGTGTTCTACTGCTTTTGGGACCCTCCATCTGTGACTGGTATTTTTTGCTCTTGGCTACAATCCACACATCCTGCAACAACCATGGTCCCAAAGTGCTCATCATCCAGAGGAATGAGAGAGATTCAGGGAGGGGAAACTGAGTCACAGAGGAATGTCACAGCTTATTCACGGGGAAAATAGTATGTTTCTAACAGTAGCAGAAAAGGAAACACTTAGCATTATCAGCATATTTACCAGTCTCCCTTCTTTCCCACATCTAGTATATTGAAAATAAGGCTTGTCCTATTTTCTTCTGCTTCATGAACACTTGTTAAAGTATTAAGGTGTACAAAAGAAAAAGGCTCCCAGATATTACACTATGAGGCTAATTGACTGTTTTGAACTGCTCATTTTTCCCCATTGCTCACATCTTAAGAAGTCATGGCAGTAATATCAAAAGCAGCAGCTGAAGAAAACTGATCAATGAGCCCTTAAAAGAAAACTCAGATAGATACAACAGAGGCAGTCATAATGAACCAAGGTCCTACAAGTCCCTGACCCAATACCTGCTGAACGTCCAGGAATCTAGTTCTTGATGTGTAGAGGAAACAAAGGTTCTTACATTATTTGCTTGCTTCCTAACTGCCCCCCAGCACTGTTGAAATCCTTTGTTCTGAGTCATACACGGTCCTGACTCTCTCAGAAAAACCTGGCCAGAAGGCTGCCTTTCATAGAGGTGAGGATCTCAGTGCATCCTGACACACTGCTGCTGGTCAGGCCTACTCTGGGCAACACAGTTCTGGCCATGTTTTTTCCCTTTTTTTTTTTTTTTTTTTTTACTTGGAGCAATTGCTTTCATGAAAGCCTATTTCACTTCTACACAATCTCCTCCTTGTCTTCCTTCCATTGTCTTCTCACCTCTTGCACCAAAGCTCAACTTAAAAATTGGTTAATACTGAGAAGTTCAGATTCAAACACGGTTTACCAGGACAATTCACTGCAGGTTGGTCCTAGCACTCATCTTTCCAGGGAACCCTGGTCCCCACCCTAGCCATGGGCAGCATCTGCAGGATGTGAACAGAAAAAGTTATGATGGAAGCAAGGAAATTCCAAGCTAATGGGCAATCCTTCAGTTATAAATTCTTGTAAAACATGGGAGGGTCTAGGAGGGTATCCATGTTTAGGTATCACAGGACAGAAAACTGGAACAAAGAATGCAACTGTAGAAATTGAGATATCTAAATCTTGAGAGACCCTATAAAATACAGAGCTCACAAGGAGCTGTTAACCAAAGAAAGTCTTTTTTTTTTTTTATTAAGATGATTTAGAATAAGAGAAAGAAGGGACGCTCCTAGATAGAAAATAAATAAACATCTGCTACCAACAGCCAAAAATAAGTGTCAAAACCCCAAACTAACCATTGAATACATCGCATGCAACCAGTTCCTACAAAGATCAATGAAATACTTCCTCATGGCAACTGAACTTCCATAATACAGTCTCCCAGGATTTTATTACTGCTATTCCCAAACTCACCTAAAGTTTTCAAGGCCTCCTGCTTCGCTAGAAAACACACACTGTAGTAAAAGTAACTAAAAACTCTGCATTTTCTCTGAACCACTGCAGAGACCTTCTACATCAGAGTGACACCAAGCACTACATCTCCACTGAAGTTCTGTAAAAGGTAGAATAAGAAATTTTCTTGTATCAGAGTATTTCTACTTCTAAAGTTAATAGCAAGTAACTCAAAATACAACAGTACACTAATATTTGTTTTAGAATAAACTAATAGATGATTATCTACATCCTTCTATCCTTCTTCATCCTTCTGATGGGTATCTTCAAAGATCACAAGATACAAACTAATGAAGAGTCCATTAAATAAGCATTACAGTATTTTTTGCATTACTGCTGACATCTTGCTTTTTACAGCTTTATGGGGGGGTTGTATTAAAAATAAGCTATTCAAACAATTAAAGTTTTTTCTCTTTCAAAGCAGATAAACTCTAATCGGTTTTGTTTTCTAAACCACAGCTATCAACACACTGCTTGTCCCAACTCTTTGGCAAAGTTACAGGACTGCAGGAAACACAGTGCACTCAAAAGCTGCTGGCCTTGGAGCACAGAGAAGCAATCTCCATTATTCAAAGTCTATTTTGTGCTTTCTGACTTGTAATGGTGGCTTAAAGATGTTTAGCCCTTAACAATACATACTAAAGACAAAGGCTTAGAGCCACAAAGAGGTTTACACAATTTTAATCTCCCAGGCCCCCACTTGCCATTGTGTGTCTGGGCTGGCACTAAGCAGAAGCCCAGGGAGGCTATGCATTAATTGCTGTGCAAATGAAAAGAGCAGGTCACAGGTTCAAAACAGACGGAGGAAGCTGTTAACGCATGGAACCTTTCAGCACAGGGTGCTAGGCAAGATAAAAGGCACAGGGTGCTTTTGTGCCATGAAGTTCTCTAAAAGCTCCACTCTCTGCCCAGCTTGAGCCAGACCAAAACCCATAAGAGCCAAGTAAGAGTTTTTGGCCTTACACTTCAGGGAAAGTAAAGAACTTTGCCCTCAACACTCCTCTTAATTCAGGAAACTACAACCCTACCACCAAAGCCTTGCAACTAGAATTGGCTTTTTTCACACCCCTCTAGCAGCTGTTCACAGCCCTCATCCCTCTTGCAACTGTAGATGCATCATGTACTTCTCTTCTTAACACAACAAAAAATAGCACACAAACAAAGTTAAAACACTTCCATGTACAGGCACATTTTGCCCTCAACACCAGCGAGAGAGCTACATACAGAAGACACAGCTACTCAAATCTGCATCTTTCTTAGCAGTCAAGAGAGCTCACCAGTTTTGCAAACATACAAGAAAATGAGTCTTCCCAGCTTCATCAGCCTGGCTTTTTGGCTGATCTGCCCTCATTCCTCTGAGAAATGATATTTCACTCTCCCTTTCTGCTTACCTTCTTTCAAAACATTATGGAACTCCTTGCTAGATAACTATTACTAGATATCAAATTCCCAGTTGGATGATTTGACAATCAGTGACAACATAATGTGGTTTTCCCATTATAAGCAGGCTCTGCTCTATGAGCTGTGTCCTTAATCAGATCCATCATGAAAGTGCACACAATTTATGTATTTAGAAATTTTATTAGGAGCACACACACTAAACCACCTAAAAAATCCCAAACCCATTATGGACACACTTCATTCAAAATATCTGTTTTCAGTGATATTAACCTAAATTAATTTAGACATCAGGACAATGTTTAAATAGATTAATACTGCTTCTCCCACAGATTCTCTTGATTCTCTTCTTCCAGTATCAAGTCAGTACAGTACCTGGATAGGTTTCTTGTTTCTTGTTTGCAGTGACTGGTAAAACAGATGATAATACAGCTGCTCAGACCCTGATCCATCCTTTGACCTAAGCTCGTTAGACAATAAAGCTGAGAATTCTGGGATGATAAACTTACAACCTACCCTTCCCAGGTTGTCAATATTGCAGCTACATTTTCCCATTATTTTACTATATTATCCCAGAGAAGAGATCTCGTGCTGCTTCATGGAAAAAACATTTATGAACTGACCAGAGAGCACTAAAATAAACACTTATTTTCAAAATATACATATTTTCTATCCACAGCGTAGATTTTTGTCAAATTTCCTGTTCACACAGAGTGAACAGACAAAGGAAAAGATTAAAGATATGCCAATACAGTGTAACCATGATGCTGTAGTCTTTTAACCCTATCCTATTAATATATCTATTAACATATCCTATTAAAATATTAAATCTATAAATTTTTTTTAGATTTTTTTATTTCACCTGTAGATACTGGAGGTCCTTATATAAGGAAGAGAAGGAGAACTTTCAGCTAAAATGTTTTTCTCTTGCAAATGAACCTAAATCTACAAAGCAACACAATGTGTGCACAGAACAGCAGAGACAGAAAATTTACAAGAAATCCTTGCTTGCAAAACATTTTGAATACCATGAGTCTGCTAACCATAAAGCACACTATTCCTTACCAAAATTCATTGTTGTTTTAACTTGTGGGCAATCAAGTCACATGCATGTCAAATAAGATGCCACAGAACTCATTCAGAGCACGTAGCTTTATGTGCAAGAACCAAACATGGCATCACTTGTTTCAGCCCCCAGTGCTGACATCTCTCCATGGGACTGCACCAGCAATACAGTTGTAATAGGCAACACAAACTACTGCAAAATATAAAAATCAACTTAAGTTATACTCACTGTAATTTGGGAAGCATCCATGAATTGCAGGCCAAAGTAATCCGTTTCTACAAGGTCCAAATGATACACAATCTGGTCAAACAACTCCTGTCCCTTTGCATTTTTCTGTAACAGAAAAGAAAACATTTTTTTTCAAACTGGTCAGTGTGGGGTGGTTTGGGTGTGTTTCTTTTCAAGTTCAAACGTGTGAGAAGAGATACACATAGGAAAATAATATCAAAAGAGCAATTCTATTTATTCTAAAGAATTGCATGGACATTTATTTGTATTTTCCTCAGGAGAGTGACATACCATTCTTGTCTGAAGCTAGTCCAATAGCATCAGATTTCACTCTCAAAGAAAGCTTTCAAAGTTCATCATAATTAATAATGTACAAGAAAAAGGGAAGGCTTATGCCCTACAAATGTCCTAAGTCACAGAGCCATCATTTTGTACCCCAGGAAGTCAGATTCTCCAGGAAAAGCTTGCTTAACACACTGCCTGAAATCTGCTGGCTATCAACACCAACTACAGTCATGCAGTGCCACACCACCACTGAAGCTGCAAAATAAATTCTGGAAGCCTAAATTGTCAAAGAGCACTGTGAAGAAAATTAATGGGATTTGATAAGATTTCATTTGTATTGCCAACTGCCATCATATTTACAGCCTTTAAACAAAGAAACAAACAAGGGCCAAAAAAGCTGTATATCTTACTTGGCATGCCATCTGAAACATGCAGGCATGAAAATAAAAGTTAACTAAAACCCCAACTATGGCCTACATAGTAGAAATGGTAGAAAACCATTTCTACGGCAATGGTAGAAAACTTAGCAGATCTTAAAGCTAGGCTGCATTGGCCTGGGTACTTGTTTTGAAGTTAAAGCAAGAATTTAGATATTCAATCTTCAACACTAGGAAACCAAAATTTGAAGATTACAGGTGGACAGAAGGAAAAGGAAATAACAAACCAATTTTTCATGCAAATCCTGTTGAGTAACATGAGGAAGAAATTTTTCAAGTTCTTGAGCAAAAACACCCCTTGGCCAAAAATACATGAGACAATCATAAATCTGAGTAAGAGACTAAAGCTACAGCTGTACTTTATACAGGGAAGTACTGAGCAGGATCCACTTTTGTGACTGCTGTCTCTCTTACAACTTTAAGGATTTTTTTCTCCCAGTTTTTATTTTTAAAAACTAAACTATCAGGCATTTCCACTTTACCCCAAAATGTAGCAAAATTCATAGTTAAGCATTCACTTCATTTAGTTTGGTCTTCTGCATGAAGGCACCATCAATCACAACATGCAGAACTCCTGTTCAGGGTTCTAGGCTGTCTAAAGTCACTTTTCTTCAGCAACAGACAAGATGATGAGTTACACCTCCGTTTTCCCAAGAAAGTCAAGCAAGCTCAGGTATAGGTAGCAAATTTTATTTAAGTTGTATTTTTTAGGATTGTTTAAACTAACAAAACAGAAGCACAGAAATTGGATAGTATCAAATTTCAAGAGCGGAATTAAAGCTTAATACTAACATTAAACTCTCATTGTAAGGTACTGTTTCATTATTTTGAGGGGGGCAAGAGGTGGATAATAGACATTATTAACCAAAGTTCAACATTCTATTAAAGGCAGATGAGAATACAATGGCTTCTTAAAACAGTACATTGCTAAGAAGTCATCATCTTTACTTGTACAGTAATTGTTATAAACTGAACAAAAAGTATCCAGAACATATTTTCTCATATGGAATAAAATCAGCAATTGTTAAAAGAAGCCAAATCAAAGCTCAACAAAATTTAAACAGATTTTGCTTAAGTGAAGGAGGAGAAAATCCTCAAAAGCAATAAAAAGAGAAACAGAAGAACATGAAAAATTCAAATTGTAGGAAAAAGGCACTTGATGCCCTACTCTGCTCATGGTTGCTTGCTTTATGGCATTAAATACCAGTATATGTTTATCTTCCACTGCCACACACCCAATAGAAACCACAGAGAGCACACTCCACCTTCTGTACCCAAGCAGAGTTAATGTTTAACATGTGTTACATGCAGAATAGCTCTGCACTGCACAGCTAGACTATAAAATGCAGTATTACATACACAGCTTACAGGAGATTGTAACATTTAACTTGTCACTAAATGAGCTTTCCCAGCAACCTGTACCCCTTATATGATAAAGCTGCTGAAGCCAGCAAACTGCTGACCCAAAACTTTCTTTGAGATGTTGAACTACAGGGGGAGATAAAAGCAACTGACTCCTTTCCTCTGCTAAGAGTAAAGGATTACCTGTTCTTTATTCTGCCTCATCACTGACTGACAATCGAGCAGGTCAGATTGTGGACTGATAAATTAATGTGCATTGAATGAAATGGGTGGAATAGTCAAAATAGAAGGCTTTTTCCTTGGGCATCACATATGCATGATGGTGGTCTCTAAAGCAAAAAACGTCTATATTACAATAAAATTTTGATTTTCACTGTCTCTTCTCTCCTCCTTCTAGATAAAACAGTAGCTAAAAAAACTCCCCCCTTCAAAATCTGGTACCACATAAAGATAAGAAAATTATTTTGTACAGTAAAATTTTCATAGTAGATCTAATCATCTGGAATTTAATAAATCATACTCTCTCTGCAGACCTTTGACTTGTGCTTATTTTCTGAAAAGAGAGCTAAAAACCCCCAACCATAAACTAAAAATATTTTGCAGTCATACCTTGCTAGACAGATGGTTCAGAAGTATCAGATGTAAATAGTCTGCATGACCTATATCTCACAAAATTAAGTACATGGCAACAAACAGTATGCATATATTATTATATAGAATTACTATTTTGTTGGTATGGAAGTTACTATAATTGGGACCAGTAATGTAAGAAAGTTGCAAAACCTTGTGTTGACTTGGGGTTTTTTGTTTGTTTCTGTTGGGTTTTTGTTTCTGTTGGTTTTGGGGTTTTTTTTGTCTTTGCTTTCTGTTTTGGTAGGGTTTTCTCTTTGGTTTGTGAGTTTTTGTTTGGGTTTTTTGTTTTGTTTTGAAACATCACTTAAAGCACTGCCAGTTTCTGGTGGAGAGTTCCTTGGAACTCAGGAGAACTTGGGTGAGCACCACGAAACCTCACAGGCAAGCACTGGGAGGGTGGGCATGAAATGTTCAGCTTACAAACAAAACTACAGCAGCAACTTAAGGCAAAACTGAATTAGCATGAAACAGGCACTTGATGAAACACAAAGACTGAGTTACACTTGCAGACTAGGAACTCCTTGACAATGAGTAATCACTGAGAGAAAGGGGGGAAAAAAGTTTCTCATGTCAGTTGCCCCTGTTCCACCTAACAATTATGCAAGTTTTGTCCACTGTTTCATTAAAGCCATTCTCAAATAAACCCCCCTATCATCTTCCCTTGGACCATGAAACACATTCAGAGAGAATTCCTATGTTAAATGAGGATTCACTCCAAATCCTACAAGGACTCCAATTGGGATGAAGCCCCTTGCACAACATCATTGACAGCTGCATGGCCCACATTTCAAGTCGGCTGCATTTTTGGCTGCCAGAGTTCCCAGTCTCCGGGAATCTATGGAAATTCTTGTCAGCTAAAACATGACAAAAAAAAAAATTAACTTCTCTAATTAGTAACTCTTCCAGACTTGACATGGAAATAGACAGGAGATTTTAATGTACTTCTGGTAGACATGAAGGAAAGAGAAAATTTATCAGCCAGGGACATTTTACACCAACAGGCCCTGTCTCAACAAGCTGATTAGCGTTGATTTAGCTATTCCAGAGCTCTCTGAAAGATTTTTGCCAAAGGGCATGAAAAGTGGACATACATACCAAGAAAAGTCCAATTTTATTGCAGATACAGTGCAAGGATGCCATTGATCACTCTCAGAGCACATAAAAGCAAAGTGAGAGAGCTTCTGCCCATGTTTTCCCCAAACCCAGGTGGAGAGGCTGAAATTCTTGAGTCATATTAGAGAGAGGTCAGAGAGTGCAGGGCTACAAACAAACCATTAACAGATTTCAGAAACAGTTGAAGCACTGCTTGGGAAAAAAAAACTGTCAAATAGGCCAAGGGGTATATGAAATAGTCTGCCAGCTGACAAAATGGCAACCAAAATTAAGGAAAATAAGTTATCGTCAAGAGAAAAGTCAAAGCCAATTAGCTTTCCAATCAAAGCCAGTGCATCTCAAACTGAATAGTGAGTAGCAACAGCAATGGGTAGGTAGGGCAGGCTTAGTTTCTGTTTTGAAAGAAAGCACAAGATTGTGTTTTCTGCAATGCGTTCAATATTTTTGCAGAGTGGGCTGCTATGGTCTGATGGTCAGTCACTCCAGGTCTGAGCTTCTAGTAAATTCTTAAAGGCACCTTTGTAGCTAGCAAGTCTCACCTCCACAGGCCTGATACTGCCCTGCTCTGATGGCACCAGCATTTCCTCTCCTTAGCACCTCCTGAAAACAAGAGTAGCTCAATATGTTCTGCTCAGTCCTCTTACACCTAAACTGATATTAAGTCAATTTTCAAACGTAAGGCTTTATCTGTTGGCCATACTGCTTAGCAGTGAGAATTTGCTTTGCCTTTTAGCAGTCATTGGCAGTGCTGTCTCCAAGTGTTTCAGACAGGCTAAACATGCATAAAAGCCATCTGTGCTCCTAATTAGCCTTAACTCCTGGTGCCCAGTCATCATCTGTCCTTTAACTTGCTTTCTTCTGGATAGTCAAGCCCTCAGTTGCTCAAACCCACTCAGCCAGTACAGCTGGCAGTAGTTCCATAATTTTAAGCACAGAAAATGCAACTGTCCTACATTCTTATAAATCCAGGGTATTTAACAGCTTCTGCCAAGTACATGTTGGAGGCCATGACTGGGCTTGCAAAAGCTGCACTGAAAACCATGTTATCCATCTCAGTACTGCTGCTACAGGCAGTATTGTCAAATTCCAGTGTGCACGCTGCCATCCAGAGAGGACACTCTGGGAAAGGGCACGCTGCAAACCAGCCATGGCCTTGGTGCCTGTCCCATCCTCCTCTGGTGGCCTAATGAGCACATTTGAAAACGTGGGGAAAGAGTTACATTTTTTTGTGCTCAAAATCATGCAAATACTACTTTATTTTCATAAAATCAGTGCTAACTCAAGAAAAGCAAATTATTTACTAACACATCATACTTCCATGAGACTGGCTAACTTGCTCAAGTTGCAATGAAGATGTCATGTTATTTTCTTACCAGCCAACCATTGACTTAAATTTTCAATTCTGGCTACAAGCTCACTTGAAAATGTGACACTGTTCAAATAACCATTAAGCCTCTCACCCTGTCATGGCAATAACACCAGTACTGCTTCAGAGCCTGCTACTGCATGCAAATGATGTTTAAATGTAGTTCAGACCACAGAAACAAGCAGCTTTGCTCAATGTACCCAGAAGAAAATGCAAGTGATGACATGTGTGAACTTTTATCAGAAGGAGAACAAAATTCATTTTAGTTCCTTTGAGAAATTAGCTGAAAATAAGAGTCAAAATCCCCTTAACTTCCCCCTGCAGAAAAAACTCAAACCAACAAAAAAATGCCAAATGTATACACACACCACCAAGCCCTCAGCCCTTCATCAGCAGACAAAAACATCCCATTAATGATATTTACTTATTATAACTGTGAAAGAAGAAACATTTTGCTCCCAGTCATTTCTGTCAAGGCCCCAAACTAAAAAAAATGCTATTTCCTGAGCAGAAGTGACTTAGAAGCAAAGTTAAACAACCCCTTGAAAAATGACAAAACACCAAAGCACAAAGAACCCCAAACTCTCACACATAATAAACCCAACCAACAAACCAAACTGCTTCCTTCAAATTACTCTCTAAGCCTATGAGAAAAGTCTCAAAAGCTGGGACTGTCACAAGTCACATCCTATCAAGGGGGTAGAGGGAACCTCAGATAAGCACACAACCACTTAAGATCAATCTCTCTGTGGGCAGATTGGCCAACAGTGAAAGCGAGCTGGGTTCCTGCATTGGAAAAGTCTTTTGGACTGGCTTATGCTTTCTACCTGTTACATAAGGGCAGTCACTTGTCAATAAAAAAATAAATTAAATAATGTCCCAAGAACAAAAAAGTAACAATAAAAACAAATAAAGCAAACAAAACCAAGAAACCCAAACTACTAAGAACTAAGGGTGTGGAAGGATAATATGTTATTTTCAAGCTCTGCAATAGAAGGAAAGAAATTATTTTTCATTATTCCTAAAGTACAAACTCATTAAGATGACTCAAAGATTGAATTGGCAGGAAAGCATCATAGAGAACATACAGACAACAGAGCAGAAAGGGAATTACCTTAGATGCAAACAATCTCTAAAGAGTCCAAAGACATGCCAGGAATTTCTCACTGGAGAACCTACTATGTACAGTAACACAAACATAAAGCAGATCCAGGAAAGTCAGGTGAGATTTAAAAGGAGAGTACAGGGTTTCCTTTGCCACTTCACACATCCCTGCTTCCTCACCTCTCAATCACATTCTGTCTCTTCCTCAACTGGACAAGTGAACCAAACTTATAAAATGATTTGAACAATGCTAACTTTTTCTGAAAGCTGTTTTTGCACAGTTGTTTCTGAAATAGGCACTTTTGCTAGATGAATTTTACTGTACAGCTGTTAAAAAACTGATTACAGTAGTACATATCCAGAGGCTCAGAAGCCTGCTTTGTTGCTGAAAAATGGAGCAAGAAACTACCATGTCTCAAGACCTACATTATCTGGAAGGGATAATTTCACCACTTGCTTAGTTTTTTTCAGAGAAGATGGGGCTGTCTTAGGCTGGACACAGCTGGTGTCAGTCATCGCCACAGCAGACCCACTGACCACTTGTGGGGAGAGGTACACAAGTTAGGAGTGAAGAGTGGATTTGAGTTAGGGAAAGAGTAAGCTTTATCTCGACCCATGAGCCTTTAATTCCCATTTTTTTCTCCATATTTTTTACCCCCATTCTGCAGACTGAATGAGGGGCTGGGTAGGAGCCTGGCTGATGGCTGAGGCTAATCCACTGCAGTGGGGAAACCCTTATGCAGGGCAATTTCACATTTCCATCACTCATCTAAAGGGCATGCTGCCTTTGAAAAGCCTTTAATCTCTCCAAAAGTCACATGAAGGGCAGGCAGGTACTACCATGGTGGGTGCCCTGTACATGCAATTACTATTGTCAACATTATGACCAGCAGTGACATTTTTATTTTATTGCACTCAGATGAGGGTGAAGTTCTGCTCATTGTCCCTATCACCTACATGTACTACTGGCAACACAGGCCTCTTCCCAAGAGAAAAGCATTGTCAGCACTTCTAAATGGGAACCTCAGGCAACAGATAAAAGCAACCATAAACCACAGAACAAAGCAGTAAAAAAAAAAATCCTTACTTGCAACTTTATGTTCTGCAAGTCAGTCTGGACACCTGTTATTTCAGGAACAGACAGGTTACCCCATCACAATTATATATTCAGAGGCACAATTAAAGAAAGGGTTACTTGTATGTAAAGAAGATTCTTTTTCACCCCTAGAATGCCAGCTCCCTCTCCTGACTCACTTGAAATATTACATGTCACTCAAACACAAAGTAGAGGAAACACTAAGTAGCTAGGATAAGGAGAACAAATATGTTGAGACTTCTTAACTGACATGATTTGGTTCAAAATAAAATTTACAGTTCTGCATTCACAGAGGAAGAGGTATTATTGGATAAAGCTAAGCTATGGGCATTGAAGTGGAAGCCAACTCTTTGAGGCAATACCATCAAACACAACACAATGTTATGCTTTAGGCTTCCCTTGCCCATTGCCCTCCTGCACAAATCATGATGGGATTGAGGTGCCATTTGTCTGGAGAGCTAGAGAAAATTCTAGGTCATGAATTTAAATCGTATTTGTGAAATAATATGGAACCAGCACGAGATGACATTAAAAAGAACAAGGAGAAATAGGCAAGTGCTATCAGAAGAGAGTCCCAGGAGAGTTTAGCAAAGACTCTGCACTTCCTTCTGCTAATGCAGTACCAAAGTTTCAAATGACATCTTTGCTTTCTTATACACCTGCACTTGAATGCTCCAGGAGCAGAAATAGTTTTAAACAGATGCAATTGTACAAACAATTTTCCATATAGACACATCCTTCATATACATGTCATATATATGGGTGCCTGACTGAACTATTTCTAGTTTTTCAACTTGTTTTTAAATAGGACACATTTATGACCGTCTACAATAAAGGAGTTTACCTATAAGGCTCTACTGGCAACCTTGCTTCAGCATAAATGTAGTTCAGAGCAGCACTAATGGCCAGTGAGACACACAAGCAACACAAATAGTTGTACTTGACATAAATTAAAGCTGCAGGGCTCCCACTTTCCCAGGCAGACAAGTCACAGGTTCTGTTCCTGACTCCTACTCAAGAGGTTTTTCAGGGCATCTGAATGCCTTGTAAAGAACTAGCTACAGGGGCAAGTTACATCAGTTAAACATCACTACTAATTCAAGCTAACAGTGCTTTCAAACCCCCTCCCCACACAAACGACTCCACAGCACAGCCCTGCGTGGGCCTGGTGTGCCAAAAGCTGCTTCCCAACACTGGGTCCAGGCAAGGAGGAGGCCACCAAACTGTGCTGTGGCTGCAAGGCAAAACCTAGGACAGCTATAGGAACTGGTATCTTACACAATGCCTTAAATATTGTCACTTTTGGGTGCACAGAACAGAATCCTCACCACCACTTGCTGACCTGTAAAAGCAAAAAGATGCAGATTCCTTTAGTAGTACCACACCATGTATGCTGCATGAATTTACTTTGATGTCTGGATAAAACAAAAAGTTCCTTAGAACCACTCCTCTCATCCAGCATGATCTTGCACACTGTTAATGCTCACATAATTCACAGTCAATTATTTCTATGTCTTTTTTTAAACTTATAAATAACATATACTATTTGTGGAACTTTTCATAGCACAGAATTAATTCCACATGCATGCTAACATTATAATTAATTACCTATATTAGTTACCCTATAATGTGCTAAACCTTCCATATAAATCATATTTATTATTAATCACCCTGACAGTTACAGCCAGTAAAAGAAGTTCAAAGATGTGAAACAGAAGCAGTGACCAAAAAGGGAGTTTGGAACTTGAGGAAAAAGCTCTAATGTGGTCTTTTCCTCAAAAGCTCTATGGATTTAAAAATGCAAAGAAACCCTTTTAAAATTGTTTATTCAGACAGCCAACTGACTTCAGTACTCTTCACTCTTTGTTCTTTCATACACTAAGTCATAGCCTTCTCCAAAGAATCAACTCCAATTATTTGCTTCTCTCTGAAGAGACCCAGAAATCCAGAGGTTCGGAAAAATCAGTAAAACCTATTAAACTGTAGGTTTATAATCAGCAGAATTAAAAACATAGGAAGACAGGGAAGTTTGCCAGTAAAAGTATTTCATTTAGTGGACAGCCAGGAAGACAATTATTTTTAAACATAAACATAATTAGACAAGTACATGCAATTAAAGACAATCACTACAAATTACACTAACTTTCAAGAAGGCCAGAATATGCAAGATGAAAAGCCATGTGGTTCTTATTCAAAAAACTTCATTAGAACAATTATAAAAAAGAATAAACAGCAGTTCAAGTTAACAGAAAACATCTCTCACTCAGTTACTGCTACTGCTCAGTTAAAACCAATGGCAGACCTAGGTTTATTATATCGAAGTCTTGCACTTTAATATTGTCACTGCTGCCAAGGAATTCAATGACAAGTTTAATTCTCATCATGCTATAGCATTTAACTTCTTGCTCACTTATAAATATTCAGCTCTGAAGGACAAGTGAACACCTTATTGTACTGAAATAGGCATGGCAGCACAACGTTCCCTTTATCTTCATTGTAAAAGATGAACAAGGACTCATATCTGTTTGGTTTGAATAAACTTGAAGTCCTGAGTGTTAATATGAGGAGCAGAAACACTGGGTTTTAGCCAAATATGATTTGTTAATATTTCATGCCAACCAACAATCATCCAATTGTATTAGGTAGGAGGCTGAAAAGATAAAAGCTCTCATTATTAACAACCACTCCAAATTGGTCAGTCACACATGGCTGAACTGCTACCACCTCAGGTCTTTAAAATAACAATTTGATTTTCAAGTGAAACTTTTAAATTTTTTATTTCAGGGGAAAAAATGTCACTAAGGCCTTATAGTCCGAATACATCAAAGGCCATATCCAAAAGTCACTGCAACACAAAGCCACTTCACAGAAGAGGTTTTAGTTGGAGGGATAATGAACTACATAAAAATGAAGCCACTCTTTGAAGGCTCCAGCAAAGACTGTACCATCAGTTCTTTGCAGACAATAACAAAAACCTTCATTTATAAATCAAACACAATTGGTGACAGTCCCTTTGTCTCAGAAGAATTTTATTTCACAATGAAAGTGAATGCAAGAGCAGAGAACTCCCAGAAACTTGCAATACTTCAGTTAAATATCCAACAGAACTTAATCAGCGTTAATACCAAACATTCTGATGGTGTGAAAAGTAACTAAGTCACTGGAGCACCATATTTTGCTGCCCTAATCCTGTTTTCTACCACTAATCATAGAATCATAGCTTATCAGGTTGGAAGGGACCTCAAGGGTCATCTGGTCCAACCTTCCTTGGCAAAAGTACATTCTAGACAAGATGGCCCAGTACCCTGTCCAGGTCAGTCTTAAAAGTGTCCAATGTTGGGGAATCCATCACTGTCCTGGAGACATTATTAATATGAACAATGTTTCTCATTACCAGATTTACAGACTTGGGCAGAGTCAAGAGCAAACTCAGGTTCTTCTGTTGGACCTAAGTTTTGCAAGCCAAACTCTGGCTGTAGGGACAACTTCACTGCCTGACAGCTTCTAGAGGACACCAGCAATTCAGATGACTTCGAAGTCATACTTATGTAGTCAGAAGAGTCTTTAAGCAAACACAACACCAGGTTGTTGTGTTGATGATGCAGGAAGAACAAGTGTGAACTCACTTGTTCAGCTGTGCTGATTCTGGAAGAGACAACATGTCACCAAGTTTATTCAGGCTGAGCAACAAAGAACGTACGACTGTTGATACAGCCAGAGAGTCTGTAGACGGAGAGAGACTAGTCTTTCATCTCCCTGTATTGAAAATACCATATGTTGGGAGAAAACAAACTATTTAGATGAAGAGAGTGATAAGCTGAATGCTCACTCACCAATCACACACACTGAAGATCTTTAATTATGCCTTTTCATCACCTTGGATGAGACCAACAAAAGTTGTTTATCTCGATTGTTGGGTTTTCAGCAAGGTCTCCCACAACATCCCCACTGGGGCACTACAGGCTAGATAGGTCGATTATTGATGTCTAGAGTGCTGGTCTCAAAAGGAAGTGAGTAGTGGTTTCAACACTACCTGGAGACATGCTGTAATGGAAATTCCCTTAGGCATCTATCCTGGAACCTGTCCTGTTCAACACCTGCATCTACCATATGGAGGAAGAGATGGAACACATCACTTTTCAGAAGACACCAAGCTGGGGTGTGCAGGTGACCCATGTGAAGGCAGTAGACGGGGACACTGCCAAGCCAGAGATCAGGGAAGAGCTACAACAGTGTTACAAGGCCAGGTCAAATATCCTATCAGGTTGACAGAAGCACAGAAAGATCACTACTACAATAGGCAAAACAAATTCAGCTTGAAGAAGATTAACTCAGCTCATTGCCGATTAATAACAGCAGGATAGTGAGACATAAAACCAGAAGTAAACAAACTTTCCCCCCACTTTCTTCCCAGGCACAACTTCACTCCAGACTCTTCTACCTCTTCACTGAGTGGCACTGGGGAAAATGGGTAGTGTCTCTTCACAGCTGCTTCCTCCTCTTCCATTGCTCCTTCCTTCCTCTGTTTCAGGACAGGATCCAATCCCATGGGATAGAGTCCTTCACTGACTTCTCCAGAGTGCAATATTCTCACAGTCTACAGCTCTTCAGGACTGCCTCCAGCATGGGATCATTCCATAGAGCAGAGTCTTTCAGGAACAGACTGCTCCAGCATGGGCTCCTTTCTCCATAGGGGCACAGTCTCCTTTGGACATCCATCTGCTCCTGCTTTGGGTCCTCTATGGACTGAAGATAGATCTCTGCTCCCCTGTGGGCCTCCATGGGCTGCAAGAGAGCCATGGGCCTGCCTCAACCTGCTCTTCAGCACAGGCTGCGGGGGAATTTGTGCTTTGGTGCCTGAAGTACCTCCTGTCCCTCCTCCTTCGGTGACCTTGGTGTCTGCACTGCTGTTTATTTTACAGTTGTCTCACTCTTCTCACAGCTGCTGTGCAGGGCTCTTTTCACCTTCTAAAATATGTTATCACAGAGGTGGTCCAACATTGCTGATGGACTCAGATCTAGCCAGTGGCAACTGCATCTTGAAACTTGCTGGAACTGGTTCCATCTGACAATGAGACTAGCTCCTAAATCTTCTTACAAAAGCCATCTCTGCAGCCTCCTTGCTACACAAATCCAATACATATGTTCTGCAGACTCCACTGTCTTGACCTTGGTATGCACACTTCTCATACATCACATACAGATTACTGGGCCATCAGTATGATATTCAAAATAGCCAGGGTTCCAGGGGGAGGGTAGAGAATCTTGCTGTACTAGCTCAAGACAAGGTTATCTTAGATCTGCCATACACATAATTACTGAAAGGCAATACTCTCTCTACTAACAATATCAGGTCCTCAACAAGGCATAAAAACTCTTTCAGGCTCTGAGAACGAGGCTGTCTCCTTTGTCTGCCTCTCTTATCTTCCCTCCCCACTTCTAACTTTCAGAGGGGGAAATGATTGCACATTTGTTATTTAATAACTCTGGACATTGAATTAAAAGCCCACCTTTTAACAGCTGTAATATATTTACTGATACAAACACAGTGGACCAATAAAATACAGCTTATTTCGATGTGAAAGCACTCTCTCCTTTCTGCTCAGACATTCCATGCAAAGGGACATGGCAAGACTCCATGGGCCACAGGGAGTCAGCGAGGAGCAAACACCTGCCTGCAAGCAATGCCAAATGCTTTCCAGCTTCATTTTCACAACATCCAGGGGCTGTGAAATCTCATGTGTTGGAAACTGTCCTTCAGCCTGAGCTATTCTCTCACTCCCAGTGAATTCATTTTCCCCAGTGAATCATGAAGACGCAAAATTTACAAACTACAATATGACAAATATTTAACAGTTTGAAACATTTTTAAAGCCTTATGTTATTTTAAATGTAAACATAGGTTTAGATTTATTATCTCCCAATCCATGTGAGTCATAAAAGTTCCCACTTCCCCCTCCAATTTAAGCTTCCTTAAATGAACAGACATAAGATTGACAGTTTGCTGGTAACAAGCCTTTCCTGACGTTGTGTGTAACTCGTACTGAATTAATGCCATTTTGTTTACATGCAGCATTTAGAAGCAAAGCATTTTCTCAAGTTATGTTCCAGTTATCTTCTAGTTTTCATCACTGTTAAATCTGCTGGTTGTTTTGAATTTTCAGGATAAACCATGATCTAGGGTTAGTATTAAATTGTAAGATTGGCCTGAAGCACAAGGGTAAGGGTAGACAGCAAACTCAAAAAAATATCTTTGTTATTTTCCTCTGAAGCACTCAGTTAAGTATAACTGCATGAAAAATGGAAACCTAACTACTCAAAACAAGCATTTAAAAAAATCCATTGGCATAATGCATCTGGTTCCCAGGACACAAGATCAAACAACAATTTTCAGAAATATACATGTCTAATCAATTTGCTTTAAACCAACACAGTCAATGCTTAAAACATCACCTTCCAGAGTCACCAGTTGTCTTCAAAACCCTGAAAGGCATACACAGATGAAGAAATGAGTTACAGTTTGTTTACCATCTGCAAACAGGCAGATGCTTTTGTGGTCAGTAAGGTAACTTGACACTCCACTTCCCTTGTGAGGTTGTGCCACAAGCAATTTGTTCTAGAGTTATTTCTGCACTTCAAGTAAGCTCAGCACCCATTTCAGAACAGGATGTCTGCAAGGTAACTACAGCAGAAAAATTCTGCTAGAACTACTATGGCTAAGTTTCTTACGGTGTTAAGTCTTAATACTAAAAACTAGGTTAAACACATATAATTTTCAACTGCAGAGTGAGTCTGACTCAGCAAGGACTAAAAAGGGCTTAAAAGACAAACCAAAGACATTGTTTGATATAAAAAAAACCCAAAAAACAAACAACTACAAATAGTTCTGAACATATTCTATCAAGATGAATAAGAACTCAGAATAGTGTGTACTTAGCGGTGTTTTTCACTTATATTATTTGCATCATCCTTAGACATGAGGATTTACAAAGACTGCAAACATCTTCCTCCCTTTGGAAGATATCAGCAGGTATGCTGCACTATTTACAAAGCTTCACAAGGAAACCAGAACTGCCTTATTTACATGTCAGAACAAGCTGGTGCACATGTAACACTACATAATGGAACAGACATCACATACCATACTTTTATCATGCACTAAAATCTTAATTTTTCTGAACAGCTTTAGATGGAACCTGTATTTTTGTACTTCATAGCAACCCAGCTATAGATCCTGTATTCTTTTTGCAGCATCTCTATAAACAGATGAAATCTTATTTTGATGTTTTCAAACAGGATAGGGGTTAGTGAAGTCAAGGAATATTTTCTTCATATCACAATATTAATACAAAAGCAGTCGTTTTTTCTGTATTGAACATGGTAGGCAGATCAGTTAGCTGACAGAGAAAGCATGCAATACCAGGAGTGCACATCTAACATCTTGTAGGCTACTGATGCAGAAACCAAAGAAGCAAAGTCATTGCAGTGGAGCAGAGGAGAAAGACTTGGACCAAAAAAATGAAGGCTGCAACTATGTGTACTATTGAAGAGTCAAGAAAAGACAGCAATAAAATGGAAAAGAAGGGAACAAGAACCACAGAAGCAGATGTAAATTTTGAAATGTATGTGGTACAACTGAAAAATTCAACCTTGAGAAAAGGCAATGTGGAAAAAGACAGGAGACCAGCTGGTGATCATCTACTATCCTGGAACCCATAGAGATTGCCAGCATTAATACAACAACAAACACCATTCTCTTTTAGATGGTATATATACTGAGCCTTACAAGACCAGTTTAAGGTCATAAATTTATCTTGCTGCATGATCCTGCAATGCCCAGCACAACCCTGCCTTAACTATGCCTCATAGGGCAGCATTAACAAGATCTAGATGCTCATCTTTAGGACTTGCACAGCTACAAGACTTGTAAGGAGACATTCTGTTTACTTTTTGCCCAACACAGCTATTTTAAGTTCAAGCTATTAAAGAACTTCTTCAATTACAAAAACAAATGTAAATATTGGAACTGGAGGGCCCAGAGGGGGAAAGTGGATGGCATTAGAAAAGTTAAACAGAAAAGATATTTACAAACAATTTTTCCAAAACCAACAAAATTATTGCATGTGTAAATAATTGTACTGGAGAACTGACTGCAGTGCAAGAATCAAGGTACGGGAGGGAAAAGAGTTGGGCAATTAGTTGGCAGAAGGCCCTGCATCAACAGCCTAGGATTGCCCAAGCAACACATTGCCCAGACAAACAGCTCCAGAAATTGTGCAACAAACTCTGAAGTGCCACTGCCTTAAATTAGGGGAAAGGAAACACAGCTCTCACACAACCCACTAGAATGCTACAGCTTTCAAACACAAACTCATGAGCAACTCACTCAGATATTATGCTTCCAGTCCACCACATCTGCCCACTACAGAAGAGCTTGACTTAAATATTATTTTAAAATTTCTGTCAGTTCCAGACAACAGTATCAAGTACAGAGCTACGGCACCCTAGTTCTGAAAGGTAATAATTAAGCAGCAACCATGATGAAGGTAGAGGAATAATCAGTGTTGTCCTAGTGAGAATAGAGGATTATTTCACATTAAAGATATTAAGCACAGATTTAGACTACATTGCTGCAGCAAGTTGATGTTTATTCTCACAAAGTAAACTCAGCCTTTTGGTGTGAATACACCTAGTCTTTACTAACTCTTGAAGCCACAGCCAGGAATTGCTAAACATATCCAAGAATTCTCAAGCTCTCTACAGCTTTCCAGTTTCTTGTTTCCTGCTATGCTGAACTTGAATTGCCATCCATCAGTGACAGAGAAAAAGCCCTTACAGAAGAGATGTTGATTTAGTGAAGTACAAGGAGCTCAAGAGCAAACTGCTTCCAAGAAACTCCTAGCCCCCCAAAGCAGGCAAATGTGTGCATGGGTGCACATACAAAGGTACCCAGGCACACTTATGATCCCCTTCTGAGCCCCATTTCAGTCAAGAGGCTGAAGGGAAACCACAAAGCCTACAAGGATGCTAAGGGTTCCCCAAAAGCTCTATTAGAATTTCATTACTAGGAGGGAATGTCTCATTATGGCAAAGATAAAAGTAAAACCCAACAAAAATTGCCTAGTAGAACTCTGCCTAGACTTCCACTCCCTCAACAGGAAGAAAAGCCAGACTGCAATCTTGAAGTCTGAAATATTACCACGTTTCCCTAGAGAAAAGCCCAAGAGACCACTGCTGCCAATGATGAACGAAGCATTCTTGTTTAAAGGGACACAACTGTGGTTCTTTCTTTTCCCATCTCTTTCCCAACACACTGGAGGAATGTTCATTAACTGCAAAACTTGCTGCTAGGGCATGTTACAGCACTTCCACTGAATTCAGAGAGATTTCACATCTATACATACACACTCCCATGAAAAAGAAAAGAAAAACAAAATGAGATAATGTAAAAGTATCAAAGGGCAGGAAGCTTCAACATATTCCTCCCTTGCATATTTAAACACAACAGGGATAGATGGATGGATATCCATCTACCCAGGTCCTGCAAACTTTTACAGGGAGAGATCTCATGGCTTCTCTGGATAACCTGCACTAGTGCTACACTACCTTCCCAGTGGATTAAGTTTTCATAATGTTCACTGTAAACCTCTCAAGCTGAAAACAGATCTTGGGTCTTGTTACATCATCTGTCACTACTAAGACAAGCTTGGCTCCATCATTTTTGTAATTGCTCTTCAAATAGTTGCAGACTGTTATTAGCTTACTTTACATCAGACAAGGCTTAGTCCACTCAGCCTCCCCTTGCAGGTCATGCAGACCACCCTAACAACCATCCACTGAAACATCTGCAGTTTCCTGACATTTACTTTTCTAGTGGGCCCAAAAGGAACGTTTTTAGTAGAGGACCCCCAGAGCCAAGGACCAAGCAACAATGATTTCCCATAATCTGCTGACTCTACTCCTACTGTAGCACAGCACCAGATATATTGACAATGATGGCATACTACTGGTTAATATTTAACTTACTTTCAACCATAATTCCCAGTTCTTTTGAGCAGAGCTGCCACTTAGCCCATTCCCAGCTGTACTGATTCACAGTATTGTTCAGTATCAGGTGCACCACTTGCTCTTCGTCTTCTACTTCATGAAGCTTTTGATGGCCCAAGCATTAAGCCTCTCAGGATCCCTTGGGATTTATGTTTTGCCATATGTCATGTCAGCAACTCCCACCAATTTGGTGTAATTTGCAAATATATGTCATCTTCCAAATCACTACATATTGAAAAATATGGACCCCAGAATCAACCCTTGGCATACTGCACTCAGTCAGCTGCCAGCTGGATGCTGAGCAACTGATAATAGTCCAGCTGATTTTCAACCCATTAAGCAGCTTGTTCATCCAGCCCATATTTCCTTAGACCTCTAAATGTGAATGCACTTGGTGGCATTATTCAAAACCTTGGTAAACTCAGAAGGTGACACTTCTGTCATTCACAGAGAGCCATTCTGCCACAGAAGGCAATGAGACTGAATAAGCACAGTCTTGTTAAATGCACACTATTAAGGAATAAATTCTCAACCATGTATTTACAAATTTAACCGATGTGGAAACAAATCATGATCCTTCCAGGGATGGAAATAAGGCTGACTAGCCTATTACTTTCAGAGTTTTGCCATTTTTTTTTTTTTTGCAGATAAGTATATAACTAGCCTTTTCCCATAATTTTCCCCTTATCTACTACTAAACATGTAGAAACCCTTCCTGTTAATCTTCATTAGTCCTATCTCTGCTGGGCTTTGGCCTTTCATTTTTCATCCTTAAATACCTGAGTAATGCTTTCATACTCTTGTTGCTAGTCCACGTTTTCACTTCTTTTACCTTCTTTTCATAAAAATCTTGGTTTTGTTCATAAAGAAGTCTCTTGTTCAATTAAGTGGGCTTTTCAGTTCAAAGTTCTGACATATCTGGAAACTGAGATGGTGTTTTCTTAAGTTGTCCAATACCTCAGATTTTCAAATTTCCTTTTCTAAATCCTTTATCAAACACCTCCCCCAGGAATTCTAATTTAACAAATTATCACAAGCAACACTCCAGTCCACAGGCCTAATTTTACTGCCCAGCTTTCCAGCTTTCTCCAAGTCCTGAACTCGGTCATCTCATGATCACTCAAGATCAACCAGACTCTTTCATCTTCGTTATATAATAGAACAAACAGAGCATTAGCCCCATCAGCTAGGAATTCATTAGCTACAACTTCTAGGAACCTTTAGCATCATCTGCCCAAAGTTTTGAGGCGTTCTTAGCAGATGTCTGGATAGCTGAAAGCCTCTGTGATGACAGTGGGCAGGAGACCTCTAGTTGTTTTCAGAAAGCATTAACCACAATATTATACAGCACATAAATCAGATGATGGAGAAAAACAGTAGCATGTATTTACCAAGGATAAATCTGTTTGCTCAACACAACTGACTGCTATGATGAAGTGACTAAATCTGTGAACAAGGGAGCAAAGTTGCTCACTTTGACTAAAGAACTTTCAGCATCATATCTGACAGCACCCTTGAATCCAGGTTGGTGTATTGATAATTAACACATATGGACTCTAGGTGGACGAAACACTGGATGACTTGGCTCAGAAGTAGTTATCAGCCTATACTAAACCTAAAGGGCAGTTACAAGTAGAGTTCCTCAACCAGAATGCATCCTCACTAAGATTTTGGCACACAGTGTGCTGAGGGGTCTAGTCACACTGAAGTGCAGGGCAGCCCCTCAAAGTAAGCCAGACAGGCTGGCAGAATGGGCCAAGAGGGACACGTCTCATGAAATTCAAACACGGGCAAATGCAAAGTTCTGCTCTAGTTCAGACTAACCCCCTGCAGTGGTACAGGCTGGGGTCTGATTAGCTAGGAGCAGCTCAGCTGAAAGGGCCTGACACTCAGGCAAAGCAGGAGCATGCCCTGGCAACAAGGAAGGCAACAAACACAGTGGACTGTAGGAACAAGAGCATTACAAGCAGACTGAGTGAACTCAGTGTTCCTCTTTGCTTGATGCTTCCTAGATCACATCTGGGAGAAGGCAGCCAGTTTTAAGACAAATTACAAGAAAGACATTGATAACTGGAGGGGGCTCTGCAAAGGGCAGCATCTTCCCCATGAAGAATGGCTGAAGGAGCTGGGATTGTTTGTCCCAGAGGAAAGAAGATTTAGAAAACAAAAGAGCTAAGTCTGAGAGCTGAGAGCTAAGTCTGAGAGCTAAGCAGAATTAACTGCAAAGACAGAGCCAGGGTCTCCACTGAGATGCATGGTAGGAGAACAATACACAAACTGACACAGAAAAGGTTCCAATTAGCTGTCCTAAAAACCTTTCCCTTAGGGTTGCCCAGAGAAGTTGTAGCATGTTCATCACTGTTTTCAAGACAAGATGATACCCTCAGTCTCAATTCAAAATGTCTAAATTCAGTTTTGACTCTGCTCTGACTAAGAGCTTGGAATAACCCACATGACTATCAACTGAAAGCATCTAGAAGGTCTCTAACAGCAAGAATATCCTCTAGTTCTAGGCATTTTTCTGTTCAAGTTCCTATGAAGTCACAAGCTTGGGACAGCAACTTTCTGTCTTTATATACCACATCATCTTTTCTTCCACTGGAGAATTCCAATTGGCTTTATAACTTCAGGCTTTTACAGTTCAGTAGCTTACAAAGTATCACCTTAGGACAATTCATTATGGCCTCTGAATGCAACATGACACCAAAGAAAATAAACTGAATTCAAAGAGGGAAGGAAAACACCTCTCAACATTAAGATACTTCAAGGTTTTTCTGTGAAAAAATCAGAATTAATACCTATATTCACTGATAGAAGGCGGCATCTGAAGGTATTTCCAACATTTTAAAAATATTTCTGTATTGAAAAGTACAGGAGCAACAGTCAGTATGTTGCAACAAAATACACATGAGAACACAGACCACAGTATCTCTCCACCCTTAAGAGAGGGGGGAGCACTCTTTCAATTCCTGATCCTTTCTGACAAGAGTAGAAAGGCTGATAAAAATACTGCACTGACCAGCAGTAAACAGAACAATGCTCAGAGATCTCTGTGGTAGATGGCATTTTCTGGTGGAAAGAAGAAACTGCCTTTTCTGCAGAAGGCTGGAATAACCGATTTCAAAATAACAATGAACAACTCATGAGGCATCTTGATTTGCAGACAGGCCATGAAGCATCTGTTTTACTGTGTCTATACTTCTGTCCTGAAGGGGCCAAGGCAGGAATCTTTCTGCTCTTTTACAAATAGAGGGATCTACATGCTATATATAGGAATAACTATACCTCAGCATCACAAGCCTCAAAATTGCCAGCTGGCTTTCTCCTCGCAGAGGTGCAGATTGGTCTGGGACCTGAACTTGCACAACCCCACTGTCAAGCAGGCTGCAGTCAGAAAGAAGATTTGCACTGCTGATATCAACCAATTTTCCATGTGCCTTTTTTATTTTTCCAAAACTTTTACTTTTAAAATGGAAAAGTCATCTATTTATTTTCTTTTGTCAACATATAATACCAGAAAAGCAAAGCTGCTTTCATAACCAATCATTATATGAGAAAAGTTACCACTGAAGTGGAAAAGAACAATATCCAAAATAAATCCTCATAACACAGTGGTGCCTCAGTGAGATAAATACAAAGGGAAAAACTCACAAAATACAAAGCAGTCCACTCCAAGAAAGCAGTTTAAGTAAGCTCTTCCACAGTATTGGATTCTATCTCTACCAATTACTAGCAAGCAAATTCACATGAAAAAATTCAAATTAAAAAATCCTTCTGATACAAAAATCAGGTACCACATTCACTTACAACAAAGGTCCTGGAGAAATATTTTTAAAATTTATGTATTTTTTCTCAGTATACCTTAGAGGGTGGTTGATTTCTCCAGAAAATGGTATAGCAAATAGTATGAAGTCAAATGCATTTACAAGCTAGGACCCTATTTATATACTATTTCTTCAACCCTACTACTTAAATAGAAAGCCAAATACTCTTGTGCTACTTTCTCTAGCCTGTGGCCTCTATCAGAATAGGAAAGAACTACTCTCTTTCTACAGTCAGAACAAACTGTTTTTGCAAATTCTCAGTATTTCAGGTTTCAATGTGAAATACTTGGCTTCTCTTCCCAGAAGTTCATATGAGATGTTGCACTACTTTTGTTGTTTTTTCCCTTTCCCTCTGAGAAGGGCATTTCAAGTATTTTCACAGGACATATTACTTTCAAGGTTTCCACAGGGATCCAGGTCTCCCACTTAAAAGTCAAAATACAGACGACGTATCTGAGAGGAGGACTAAAACACACATTATGTAATGGCAAACCTTCCCCATTCTGTTACAGCAGAGAAATTAACCCAAAGATTGAAAGGAAAACTACAGGTGAAGTATCAGCCTATTTTAATACATTTTCAAAACATAAATCTTCCTAAATACACTCCTAAACAAGTTAAATGTAATCTAAAGTACAATTATGTGGGGACTCATATCCTTGTTCAGCTGTACTCACAAGACAGCAGCTAAATAACCAGGAGATGGACATTTTATGTTATTTCCTGGACGTTATTCTTTCCAACAGTTGTAATTGTTGGCTTGAATGACAGAACAGGTATGCTTTTAAAATTTATAGATGTTATCAAGACATAGGTCAAATAACTTAGGTGAAAGTGTCCAAAATAAAACAATACTGTACCAAGATTTATTTTTTAAAGATTAAACCCAGAAAATCAAAGTAGCACTAGTAAAGAAAGCACCAACCAAAAGAGGTTTCAACATTAAAAAAAAATCCATTAGACATAAGATACCATACAAAGAAGATAAAATCAACAAAGCATTAGAGCAGAGCGAATGGGGTGCTCACAATGGATTAAAAATTCCATGTAGTCAATACTAGACTGTTGCCCAAAGAAGCAGGTCTGATTTCCAGCAGGAGTGTTACCCTCCTAGGAGGGTTATCAGTGAAGTCTCTGGAAAGCAATTACAGTTCCTTGGTTCTAATAACAAATCATCACTCGAATCCCATACTCAGTTTGGAGCCCCATGTTTAAAACTGCTGACAGAAAAAGAGAAAGCGCCCAAGAGAGAACTGCAAGGACAATAGTTTTAGCAAACGTGGCTTATGCAGAACAAAACAAAACAAGGCTGCTTGGATGTTTGTCTCAAAAATGCTACTATCTAAGAACACAGCCCAATCACAGCAGTCTCCATATTCACTCCTCCAATACACCCCAGTGCTTTATGAAGAGCATAATCAATAATGTTCTATATGGAATAGGAAAGTTTGAACTTGCAGCTGAGCTTATTTGGACTAGAAAAAGTTTTAATAGTTAGAACACTAAAACAAAGGAGGAAGATACCCGAGGATGTCATGGGATCTCTTGTCTTTGACGATTTGCAAGAACTAGACTGACAAATACTCCAAAGAGACTTGATGCCACCCCAGTATCCTGGGCAAATGAACAGTAACACTTGCAGTGCTAGGTCCAGGATATCGTCAGAGTAAATCTGTAACAACTTAACAACCGCCCATGTTAGAAACGGAAATCAGAATGGCTGAGGTTGGGAGTGACCTCTGAAAGTCTAGTCCAGCTACCCTGCTCAAACAGGGCCAACTACAGAACTCTGTCCTGGACTGTGTCCAAACTGCCTCTACATCCATGGATAGAGACTCCCTGATCTTTCTGAACACCCTATTCCAGTGCTGGGTCATTCTTACAGTGAAAACACTTTTCCTGATGTTCAGATGGAGCCTCCTGTGTTTCAGCGTGCACACATTACATCTGGTCCTGTCAGTGAGTGCCACTGAAGAGAGCCTGTCTCCATCTCTACACCCACCTTTCAGGTATTTAAACACACTGGTAAGCTGTGTGCCAACCGTGTCTCTCCCCAGCAGCCCACGAGACTTCTCTTGCACAGGCTAAACAGTCCCAGCTCTCTCAGCCTTTCCTCCTATGAGATGCTCCAGTCACTCGATCACTTTAGCAGCCCTTCATTGAGCTCTTTCCACGTCTCTCTTGTCCTGGGGAGCTCAGAACCAGGCCCAGCACTCCAGGTGAGGCATCCCCAGTGCAGAGCAGAGGGAAGGACCAGCACCCTCGGCCTGCTGGCGACACTCCATCTGGCACGGTCCAGGATGCCGCCCATCCCTTTTGTGCCAAGGGCACGCTGCTGGCTCAGGCTCCACTTGCTGTCCACAAGGACCCCAGGGCCTGTTTGTGCAAAGCTGCTTTCCAGCTGCTTGCCTCCAACCCAGCATCTGCTGATGCCTGGGTTTGCTCCTCCTTTGGTGCAGCACTTGGCACTGACCTTAGCTAAGGGACAGGAATGGAAAAGAAAGACTTTATATCCTTCCTTTCAAGACTGATTCAAGCAATCTGTTTCCCAAATGTCTTATTTTACACTCTCTCTATTCTTTATATTCTTCCATATTTTTTCATCTTCTACCAAATCTTTCTGCTGTTCCCTGCAACATTTCAACAACTATTCAGAGCTATAAATGCCTTACAGATCACATTTGCCTTGCTACTACTTACACTTCAAGATCTTGTCAAGCCTGTTCTTCAAGGCACACACACCTTCAAGCTAAATGAAATATATTTAAATGAAGTCTGAAATTACTGCGTGATAAACAGCACTGCACATGTGCCATGTCTCAGATGTGACTCATCTCTACCAGGGGCTAATATATATGCATGCCAAGATCAAACGAAACAAAACAAATGCCATCAAGATTAAGAAGAAACACACATACACAGGGGTTTGTATTTACAAAGCAGCCCAAAGGAGTGTGCACCCAACTAAAATGAAATGAAATTCAGGCACACAGCACCACCCTCCAAGGCACGTAACCCTCAGCTATACTTCAGGTTCAAATACAGAACAAATAAATTAAAAAAAAAACAACAACAACAACAATCAAGGCAGTAACCAACAGAAATAACTCAGCGCTGGGAGGCAGACTTCCCTAGGTTTTGTTATTGCTTCAGTCACTTGTTTTTTCCATTTATTAAACAGCTGTCTGTGAAGTTTTGAGATGTAAACAATGCACAGAGGATGATATTGCTTTAAATTAAGCCTGCACAAAGTCCAAGTAATTTCACTGGAAACACAGTTTATAAAAAGCTGAATTTGTTCCCAGTAATATTGTTGGTAAGAGTGTTCTTTACTCGGGGTCATTGTGCATTTCTGTCTGCTTCCAAGTACAGAAGCAAACTCTCAGTTACCAGTTAGCTGTTTCAACACCCAAAACTCATATGGAGAGATGGTTTGTAATGATTCTTTCTACATAAGTTTTTCCTCTCTATTACACTTTGAAACAAGCAAGCTATGACTGGTAGAAGGTTGCTTTATTCCAGGCTATTTAATAGCACTGAGTTCATATTTCCTCCAACATATGAGGAACACTTCTTGATAATACACATCAGATAATCCAGGAACGCAGGCTCAGCTTTCACCTGAAGCACTGCTGGCTTTATTGCAAGCAATTAGGCTGGTTTCTACATACTCAAAATGTTTTTACTGAAACTACGGAATTCTCTGCTATCTGGGATTTTCACATCTTTACTGGCAGAAAAGTGTTCTATGCCTTCACAGTTTGTTTTTTGGAAAAAAACATATTTAATTTCATTGTTCCTACAGCTCTAATTGTCTCATTAAACCTTTCTCATGTATGAAAGCAAAAAAAAAAAACCAAAAAAACCCTGGGTTTTATTTTACTTTTTTAAAATGTTATCAGCTTTCAGGAAAATATTTACTATATTCAGAAAATCAACTGACAAGCAAAGGTTTCTGTGGAATAGGATAAAGGGTCCTTTAAGGGTGTAACTCCTTAGCATCTTGGAGGTGAAGCACAAGAAGAAATGAATAAAATTTGAGTTTTCTTCAAATTTATGTAAAAATAACCAATTCCTCTTGGCATGTATGTCATTTAAGACTAGAAAAAGAGAACAATCAAAATAGATGTCACTGGTAAAAGCTGTAGCATAAATATCTTTTTCAAATTGCACACACATACAGAAGAACAAACAATATTCCAGCTTCATTCATGTTTAAATTAAGATTCAGAATACCTAAAGGCTTCTTCGAAAACATCTGTTAATTCAGCCTTTTTTTGAGGGGAAGAAGGGGTAAGACAGAATCTCTCATTTATTTCAGCAACTGTTCCAAGAAAACTGATTATCTCCTCAAGGGAATGTTAATTCTTCTACCTTTTCAATCAGCAACTGAACAACAAGACATACATACCTGTAATACACAACAAGATTGAGGCATGCACTCACAAAAGGAAACAAAAACATCTTTGAATGCTTTCAGTAAAATTTTCTTTATTTGTCAAAAGATTAAAAAGGAACAGAAGTGTTTATACTATTAACTCCTTTAACAAGGCCATACAGCAAACATACAGGAACTTTGCCAGAGTACAATAGAAGTAGAACACCACTAGAAATCTGTGCCTTAGCTTGAAAAAGAACAGAATCTTCCCTGAAGTGCACATGAAGGTTCTTGAAACCCTATCTCACTATCACGGGAAAGCATGGTAACTGGACAAATTATAAAAGTTCTTGTCAAAGGTCTTTTGTGATGACCAGGCAGGGCTGTAAAGACATCTGCAATCAACATATCAATTTGTGTGGATAGTGCTGCTGATTTTCTTTTCCTCTTCCTAGGAGATATTATTCATGGGATGTTATACAGGTACTGCAACTATAAATTAACCAGAAAATAAAATTAATGCTACAGGAGAATTAGCATAAAAATCATTATGTGCTTCTCTTATCTTCTGGATGGCTAATTATCATACAATAGCAGATAACAATACGACAGGAAAAGGCATATACCAGAGAAACTTAGCTGCAATTTCTATGTTTATCAGAAGGCAGGCAGGAGACAAGGGAATGAAACCCTCGTTTTCATTTCAGTGCCCAGGAACATTCTTCTGTTCTAAATTCCTGCTCTGCCCTCTCTCACTCTTGGGAAGGCCAGATTTGGTCCCAGTTTGCACAAAGGAAAAAGCTCTGCAGCATTACTTCTCTTTAAAGCTCTTTTCAAACCTGAATGGTTCTGTGATTCAGTAACTGCGTCTCTATAAAGAAAACATATCCCTGTGGATTCCAGATCTCCCAGGCAAGTATCTCAGACTTTTCAAAGTGTATCCAGCTGGCACAGTGCAGGTAGGCTGCTCACCTGTGCAGAGCATAGAGTCTAGAACTTCCCAATAACCCCAGATGTGAGCAGTTTCCACAAAAGTCAGCTTAGGCTCTGCTGTCCCACTTTCCTGGTAATGTCTCATGTCCTCATCAGAGGCAGGGGCTGAGGAGGAGTGCAAGTCAAGTAAGACTCACACAGAGTCCGAACAACCACAGGTTGTGTAAGATCTGCTCCCTCATTCCCCCACATTCTGCCTGCTCTCATCCCACTTGTGGCAAGAAAAAAAGTAAATACTCAAAGCCTGCAAGATAAGAATCTGAATCTTAGCTACCTTTAGCCACCTAAATAAGAACAAAAGAACTGGGCTCCTTTCGGGGAAAGGAATACCCAGGATGAAGCAGCAGCCCTACAGACATCCAATACACATTCACTTTTTCATACAGACAGAAGCTGCCAGGACTTCTTTTTGAAGTGGAAAAGAGCATCTCTCTTAGCTAGAGGTCTCCTTGGGCAAACCAGGAACAAAGTCCTCATTTTTTCCCCACCAGCAAAACTAATGGACCTAAACATCTTCCAGGTGTAAAAGTGACTGGAAAAAGCCAGTAGAATATTCTGCTTAACTGAAAAAAACCCAATATACTAAGCAACTGGAGTAGGAAAAGTAGGTAGGAGGACCACAGCAGCACCTTAGCTCAAATTAACTAAAGGAGACAGAGCTGGGCTTAGCTAGGTATTGAGACTGAATTGTTCCAGGGGGTAAGCTTCAAGAATCAGCATCTGAAGACAGGACATTAGCAGAGCTTAAAAATGGCTTATGATATAGACTGTAACACTGAAAGGCAAAATTGCTGAAGACACCGGAGCTAGGGCTAACATAAAACACACCACTAGAATTTTTTTAATAATGAAATATAAGAGATGCACTGAGGTGAAAACCACCTACTTTTATCAATATTGCAGTCTTGCAAAAGGTTTCTGGTGCATCATGGACCAATTTTATTTTCTTTAAAAAACAGTTTCTTAAATGGAAGACAGCGAATCTGAGTGGCATCTAAATTCTGGATTTGCACTGACCCTCTGCTTTCTCAAATCCCCATCCTACAAACCATACCTAGAAGCAAGCATAGAGAATACAGAGAAAAAAAAGGCAGTCTGAACCTTGACACCTGCTGCAAAGTATGATATTTTATGTATAGAAAAACAGATCTACACCAAATCTGAACTGTGATAGATGAATTCATGGCTGGCTACATATCATCTGCCTAGAGAGTCTACCAGATCAGTGTTTGTTCTGGGCAGGCGAAAAGCCTATTGAGATAGAACTGTTTGCATTGCATACTTGTCTCCTGACAAGGGTGGAGCACTGGAATAAGCAGGTCCCAGCTTGTTGGCACTACAATAAACTGAGAAATACTCGTATTACTCTGGTTCTTTCCAAAAAGCTGCAGTTGTGCCTGCCTGAGTTGAGTTCAGTGTCAAATGGCTCTCTGGGCAAAGATCTAGAATGAAACAGGACCTGAAACATGGCCTCAAGGAGGGAAATGCAAGGCTATATAGGCTATATATGTGATGCTACTGGACAAAAAGGATACAATCTCAGTATACCCAAAGTATACATCATTAAAAATGGATCCATGCAGGTAAAAACACCCAGCTGCAAATTAATACAATTCACTGACATTAGCAGTGACATACATTCAGCACAAGCCCCTATTTAAATAAGTACTAAGTTCACATTTAGTACCAAGACTGATAGTATGTCACCATATCAGCTTGCTTAGAGCTCTTAATTAAGGGGACACACTACAACTTTTCCTTCAGTGTTTTTCTCTCTGCTCCCTCCACCCTGCCCCCCCCGCCCCCGCCTCCCATCTCCTTCCATCACACCCATAGGGAAAATAAAAAATCATGCTGCAACAGTTAAGCATCCTTCCAATGTCACAGGCTTAAATTTTTCAGTATGAATGAACACTGGCCTTATACTCATTTCTAAGGCTCATTTACAATACAGCTGGATCAGTTCTTTCCTAGTTCATTTGCTTTCAATAGGGACTTCATTCTCAATTCAAATGACAAATCGCTCCAGCAACCACACATACACATGGCTTCCTCAAGCCTGGCATTTTTTAGGTTTAATGAAGCCTTTTAAATGACTGTTGTTTAAATTACTGTGTAGCAATATATACATGTTAATTACTTTGGAAGACCTGTGCAAAGTAGACAAGCATTCAACTTTAATACATAAATATTGTGGCCAAGGGTGTTTTAGCTACTGATTAGAGTTCATACTGTTGATTCATTTAATCTTTCATGCATTTTTTTTCTGGCAAAAAGCTTCTAATAACATGAACTAAAAGAACATAATCCCTTAAACATCAGGAATAATACCAACTGTGTTGACCTGAATTTGTTCCCTTCAACTTCCTTTATCTGAAAATTGGCACTCATGCTAAATGGACAACATAAATAACAGCATTCAGTGATTGGTGTTTGCTGGATAAGCTCCTCTGCTTTTCCATATTACTCTAGGAGAACCGTATTTTTTAAGTAATGAACTTTTTCAGATATTGCACCCTACTGAATACTTCTTGCTCATTTCAGACTGCCAGAATTCTTAATTTTAGAAGAAAGATGGCACAGTCATCTCAGTTTCTCAACAATATAACATCATAATCTGTACTTTATCTTTGCTAGACATTGAAATTGCACAAAGGGCTTGTAAAACATTTATTACTATAAATAACATTAAGTGCAGACGAGAGGACGCAAGAAGAATTAGGTTTGGAGTATGCTAGAGATGTGCCTAACATTTGTTATTAGCAAAGTGCATGCACACTGTGTGTTTAGTCAGGAAGCAAGAGTCCTTCTCCATTCTGTGACACTGGCAGACGTGTAGAGGTGATGACTACCAACAAAGAGAGCTTGTGATCTGGAGCAGCTCAAGGTGTGCACATGACACAGCCAGCAACAAAGTCACATTCTTACTGCCTCTGCCCTTCCTCTCGGTTCTACTGCTCTTTTATTCACGTGATCTTTTAAATTAACACAAGGTTATCAACCTTTACACCACACCTTCCACAGCAGAGGCTTCAGTCTCATTATTTTCCAGAAACCTTATGTTAACCCTGATTTTAAAAACTATGTCAGCATGAAAATTTTAATTAAAAAAAATCCAACACTGGAAAATGTAAGCCTGACCTAGTTCAACCTAATTTATACAAAGAAAAGATGCTTTGGCTCTCTGTAATAACCAGAAACTCTGTAATAACCAGAAATCATTTGACTACTACTAAAACATAGAAGATGATTATCCTAATGACAACAGACAAGTTTTCTCCTATTCTATCAAATAATAATTTCCTTCAGGAATACAAGTCTGACTTTACCCACAAACCTCTTTATTTCTCCACTTTGCTCCTCAAACTAAACAAGTACATCCTCAATGCTGGAAGAACAAAGGCAACAGGTATTTTTTTTATTTTCTTGATAAACTTATTATTTATCTTCCCAAGTTCAGGTTTGCTTTTACATCAAGATAGCAGTTTTCCCAGCACTGTGCCAAGTACTGTTGCCAGTTAAATTTACCTACTGATTTATAAGTTTTTATCGCTCACTAGATCTTTGGGTCCCACAGCTGTACTTTGAGTTTCCTTTGCCCAAAGCAAGTGCAGAGTGAACCAACGTACAACTAAGATGGGAGGTCAGGCAACAATCAAAAATTAATGTGAAGAGCACAACAGCTTCAGGAAGCAAAATCCAAAAATCGTTAAGTGTCATGAGTTTGGTTTGTCACCACAGCCCATCCCTAGATGAGTCACAGTTACTCAAAACAAAGAATCATTAGAGTCACAAAGCATACACAATGAAGTTTTCTTGAACAACCAGGTGCACTTTAGCATTATTAGAGCAAGACCACCAAGTTACTGCATGTTATGAGCATAAGATCACTGAGGAATGAAGTAGATTTTTATTCAAATATACCACATGTTCATGTATTTAAAGAACCCAGCCCCTTCTCCGCTCACATCATCTCATGGTTGCACCTATTTCTATGCAAGTTTGCAAACACTTGCAATTTCTTAAAGGTGGTGAAAACCCCATACTTGACAGTCTCAGGTTGATTTTTTTTTCTTAAAAATGTGCAGCAAACTGAAGACACGTTATTTTTGTCAAAACTGTTATGTTAGAATGCAAATTCAGCATGTCAAAAAGAATAATTATGCTGAGTTGCACGGTTTGTTACATTCTTTCTTCCTGTTATAAACAAATTATGATGAATTAGACAGGCTTGCAACAGTTAATGCAATTTCTCCTTTAACACAAAAATATAAGAGCTCATCATTGTTTAGAAAAATGCACTTTGAATGGATTGCTATAAGCTCTTCAGTTTCTAACTTCAGTGTTTTGCCAATAATCTTTTCATGTGTTAATGCTTAACATTCCATTTAACTAAATACAAATATCACTAAGGTTATAAAAACCAGTTTAACCCATCTTTTGACTGTTATTTTTTACTGGGCTACAAGACAAGGTCTTATTCACTACAAGGCCTAAGCCTTATAAGGCCTAAGAACAACTTGTCAAATCCTTTCCCATAAGTTAAAGAAATTCTGCCCACTGAAGGAGCAAACTCCAGAGTATCATAAAGGTCTCTACTACTTGACTGTCTGAGGAATACTTCCCTTGCAAAGTCTCCATAAAAGCCAAGTTACAACATTACTCCTCACCTAATCGAAACAAATACAGTAGTCCTACTTTGCTTATTGTCTAAAATTACATTTGCAGTCTGATGTTGGGAGCATCACTCTCCTGCCTTATTCTTAAGAGACACTTTTACAGATGATAGCCACCAGGTATGCTTTCCTAAAAATGAGATTTCTACCACTGGTTTATTTTTTGAAGGAGACAGATTCCTCAAAATCTCGATAAAATTAAGTAGTAAAGACCTCAACACGCTCTCATCAAGTACCAAAACAACACTTCATGTCATGATAAACAAGTTCTAGCCTTGAAACATTTCTAACAAAAGATACAGTTTGAGATAAACATTAAGGGAAAACAATAGGTTTCTGGAGATGTGAGAAGATAACTACCTCTTGACTAACTCATGACCCACAGCACTTATGCACATACACGTGCTGTCCACCAGGCTGAATAACAATATGTCATGAGCCTGGCACACCAGAACAGAGTATTTCAGATTCAGAGAATGAAAACAAGTGCACAGAAACAGCCTGAGAAGGACAATTATTGAGAGAGACAGGTTGTTCCCATTAAAGGCATAATAACCCAAAAATTCAGCTACAGCACCAGGCACATTAATGTGTAATTTTTGATACATTGCCCAAAGCAGTTGAATCAGATGGGAAAGAATTATCACAATAAAATAGATTTCCTTGGTATCATCAGCATGAAGTTTGGAGAAAGCTGCAATCATCCCCAGGGAGATATCAAAAGAGTAGAACATCCACATCTTTTAAGTACTGATCAGGAACATGTGGGGAAAAAAAACCAAAAAACAAACTAGAGACAACACTAAGAAAGCCATGAATCTAGCACTTAATTTACAAGCACTCACCTATTTCACTGTGACTGGCAAAATTGTAGAGAAAGTGTATTAGAGCATTTTAGATGATGTACAACATAAGAGTATCGTATTTAAACTTAGCTGGTTTTGATTTGTTTTACACTGACAGTGAACTAGCAATTTGTGTGTTTAGACAAGTCATACACTCATATCAGAAAAGAAAAGAAGTCTAACAGGCAACATGTTCAAAGTCTCAACTTCTATCCTGATGCATTTTTAACAGGCAAATTGGCTCTCTCTCCCTCTCAGAATCAGCAGACATGTTTAATAAAAGTCTCAAAGAAATCAGAGGTCTTCACTTAATACATTTGAAACTGCCTCCCCAACCTCCCTCTTCCACCCTGTTAATCTAAAGTACTTGGGCTGGGGGAACTTCAAAACAAATTTTATCCAGCAATTCGAAAAGTTAATGACAAATATTTGTTTTTTCTGTGATTTCAAGTGTGTAACAAGTCCCTAATAAATAATCTGTCTAGATTATTTGTAATCTGTCTAGATTAGCTGTAGCAGAGGCAGATTTATATTTTAGCAAATTATCAGCTTTGTCTATGCTTTATAACGAAATTCTACACTGCCAGTTTCATGCAGAGTTCAAGAGTTGCTTTTAATTTAGGCTTATTGGGTGTTCCACAAGTAAAATTAATATCTTCTATCCTACAAGGTTATCACAAGACAGTCACCTCAATTCAATAAAACATGTCAGTGCAAAAAGAACTTTGTACTGTAACACTGCAATACCTTTAGTCAGTCCCCAGTATTTGTGCAAGGTGAAATTGTACTTCTAGAACAAAGTCCAGATAGAGAGGCACTACAGCTAAACTTGTTTTCTCAGTCTCACAGTCAACGGGCTTTGCATCTACAGAATATGTCTTAAGTATCCAGACTTTAACGATCTAATTTCTCCCTCCAGCAGAGTCTCAGATCCTCTTTTGGCCAGTATAGAACTCAAACATTTACTCCCAAAATACAATGGCAATAGTTTGCAGGGGCTTTCCAGACAAAAACCTGTACAGAGAAATACTGTGAGTGCAGAAAGAACCATACCAAGAAGCCTGACAGGGCAACCTTACTGAAGCTGTTGAATTCACTGGTACTCTACCAAATCCACATACTCCCGTGACTCTGCTAGAGATCACCATTCCCTGCACAACAGCACACATACACCTTTATCTCAGTCACTGCAGCTCAGGGTCTCTCATGGCTTAAACTCATACCTGGTTATCCAGCAGACCCTTCTGTCAGTTTAGCCAGAGCGAGACAGCCAAAGGCAACAGCATCTTAGGCAATCCCCAGTAATCTTTTCTGCATCAGTTCATCAGCCTCAAGTCTCCTGTCCAGATGGGGATAACAGACATTGTCACCTCACTACCCAGACACTCTAACACCTTCAAAGATGCTTGGGAGTATCACAAGAGGCGTAGCAAATGACTAATAATTTTTTAAAAATCGGATATTAAATTGGAAATCTTTACCCATGAACATTAAAACCAACACTTCCCAGGTCTGGTTGGTATCATCATTTAAGTTTCCCAGATCCAAGCTGAGCTCCTTCACCCTGAAGCTGCAGCACAACAGCCCTGACTGTAAATGGATGCAGGCATGCATGTACACAAAGAAGCACCAGATGGCCTGGGAACTCTGTTTTCTTTAGCATTTTGAAAACAGGATTTATGCCACAAGCCATCAAAAGAACACAACTACTTAGTCATAAGAAAGAAAATCCTGAAGCAAAACTTCTTTCTATGGTTTTTCCCTCAAAAAAAAAAAAAGAGTATGTTTATTCAAATGTTTAAAATAGTTGTCATTCTAGTAGAAACCTGTCGTTTTAATGTAACTTGCGTACTTGGAAGTAAAAGCATATTTTCCACTGGAACACTCTGAGCATGATTCAGAGCCATCCATTTGTTCTTTCAAGACAAATCATCTTCCACCTGCTTCTTAAAAACCATTGATTTAGATCATTCTCTTAAACAATGCTTCCTTCCATAAATGCAGTAATTTAATAGTAAACCTTAAAAGGTTAATTTGGAAAATGAAACATGAAGTCAAATTCATCCATAGTCTACTTTCTACTTTCATAGAGACTAAACTAAAAATAATTGTGGTATTAGAAATAGCAAGATAAAATTTAATTGACATTTATTCACAATCAAGAATTACTGAATTAGTAGTAGCAAGATCCATTTCTGGAATATCTACAAATAGAGATCTACAATTAAACTCACACCACTTGAATTTTATGGATCCCTGATAGATTAGGAATCCAGGCTCTGCTCAATGCAGCAGTCATTTTCCCTGAACATAGTTTCCTCCCACCTCACTTGCAGCCAGCCTTAAAGAGATAAGGGATGCACTTCACCACAGGATATCCAGATCAAGTAATGACCCTAAGACTACCTTTTCAGTTCTCGTTCCATTTGAAACTCCACTGGTGAAGTCTAGACAAAAGGTGACTTTCTCTAAAATTCCTAGTGTCTTTCTAAATTCAGTATCAGTTTTGTTAGTCTTATCAACTCTAGCTGAGAGTTAATTCTAGATTCTGAAAATAAAAACTACAGACAGCTGTGTCCAGTCAGCAATGGATTAGATAGCAGCAGCATAAATTATACCATTCATTATGGTCAAATTATCTCACAAGTCTAACTTCTTCCTCCATAAAGCTACACTGTTACTTGATTACAGCCATAAGAAACCTTAGATGAATTTCAGCATGATTGCTGACTTCAGACCAGATGAGTTCTTGCAGATCTAGCTTGAGGTATTTGTCACAATTTCTGTCACTGAATGACATGACTGCAGCAACCAAGGACTTATTTCTTCTCCACTTCACACTAACCTGTCTTCCTTTGGTGGGACGGACCAGAAGCACTCACATGACCAAGCTATGAGAGCACCAAGTACATGAATCAATCCATGCCTAAAGTGATTAGAGCCTCACAGCCCAACTCAACAACACAGGCTGCTCCAGAACTTTCACTTTAAAGAGCTTCTGTGCCCTCTGGCTATTGCTTAGCCCTTTACAATGCTGCAAACATGTTTTGGTTTTTTTTTCCCCCTCAGTGACACATCCCTGGGTCTGATCCCTGACCCTGCTGTCAGCACAGCCCCACGAACAGCTGAAAGGGCAGGTGCCTGTCTACAGCACCATGGTGGCATGAGAAGCCATGAGCTGTTTCAAATTAAACTGACCACAAACACCCATATTCTCAAAACACAGGTGCTGAGTCTGACAAAAGCAAGCAGAAGCATTCCTAAAATATATGTGTGTAGTTCACAAGAGGCAGATTTTTTTAAAAAAAAATTAATCACTAAGGGAAAGGAGGAAAGCAGCCAGCAAGAAGCACTGTCAGTGCAACCCTAAAGTGTTCTGCTCACAGTCACCAGTTTTTCCTGGGAGGAAACTAATAAAATTACTCCTACTGAACAAAACTGGCATAGTAACAGGAGGTGATGGCTCTTGTTGGTTGTACATAGTGATTTGCAAATCCTGGGGATGCAGAACTACATTAACACACTGTAGCTGAATTCAGTGAAACCAAAAGTCACACAGAGAGGAATGTGAGTTTCCCTTGCACTCACTAGGTCAAAGACAGCGCTCTGACTTTCAGCAGCACTGCAAGAACCTTGGTGTAACAACAGAAAAACAATGGACTGTGACCTCTTAGTGTAATGTTACAACCAAGAAAACAAACAAGAGAACATTAGGTAAGAAGCAATGCCAGTTCATGTCACACTCAGCAACCATTATAACACAACATTGCTGTGCTCAGCTCAAATGTCTGCACATTATTCACAAAGTCAGAAAAAAGCGATAAACAATATTTCTGAGCCTGAAAAGCATCTGTAAATAAATTTTGGTTTTATCTGCTTAGACATAGACAAGATTAAGATGTGTATGAATTTCACATACCTGCATGTGGAGAATATTTTTCACCATAGTTCCATGGTTTTTTGTTGCCTCCTGCTCAGGTACCAAGACAGGGGACCATAAAAATATCATATACAATAAAAGACCAATTATTATGGTGAAAAGTCCACATGCAACATGAATAAGTAACTGCTTCTCATTAAAGAATCTTGAAGACAGATAAACTAATGAGATCCAAGGAGAGTACTGATGGTAAAAAAGTGACAAGTTTAAAACATATTCTTGGAAGAAGTTCTAGAGACTGATCAGGGAAGGGGAACAGATTAAGGGTTCACAATGATCCTTTCTGGCCTGAAACAAATCTACAGGTCAGATCCTATTTATTTACAAACCATCCATATCACTCTCTCTAATATAAAGAGCGATAGAAGAAATGATGTGTAGGAGAATAGTCAGTTGACTTCCATTTAACATCATCCTAACAGTCTCAACAAAAGATGTTAAAAGGAGGAAAAAATGGGAACCGAGACATCTGGAACACTTGCTAACCATTAACACAAAGTACATTTTTCTAGCAAATGCAGTAGCTTGGTTGGAAGTGGTGGTGAAGTAGACAGGTTATTTGGGGTGAGCTGGGTGGAAATAAAGGCAGGTAACAATAATCAGTGACTTTTTGCATACATTTCATTCTAATAATTCCCTTTGAAAAATAATTATTTGTAAAAACAAGAAGTTCTGTTAGTATGTGTAAGTTTACATTAATTTAGTCAGGCCTTAAGAACATTGTCTCCCTCCCTATTCCAGCACAAAAGGAAAATGTGCATCATAAATCCTAGCTACCTCAAGCATAAATTCCATTTCTTACTGCTACAGGAACCAGCAGCCTCACAATGGCTTTTGAGATACAAAAGGCACTTCAAGGAATACCATAAGTTCATTTAGGTCTGAAACCAAAGCTGCAGGCTTGTCTATGGTGCCATTTCTGCATTTATAACCCATCCTTTAGCAGTAAAACCACCCCAAGTTTATTAATACCATGGGTTATATCCATGGACAAGACAGAAAGTGACGTATACTCCAAAGCATATATTCTCATTGTAGAAGCACAGAGTCATTAAGGCTGGAAAAGACCTCTGAGATCAAGTCCAAACACTAACCTAACACTGCCAGGTCCACCACTAAAACACATATCTAAGCATGACATGTACATATTTTTTGAATACTTCCTGGGATGGTGATTCCACCACCTCCCCAGGCAGCTCCTTACAATGCTTGACAACCCTTTCAGTGAAGAAATTTTCCCTAACATCTAAACATCTCCTGGCACAACTGGAGGCCATTTCCTCTTGTCCTGTCACTTGTTACCTGGAAGAAGAGACTGATCCCCACCTGTCCACACCCTCCTTCCAGGCAGCTGCAGAACAGTCAGGTCTCCCCTGAATCTCCCAGAACACCAGCCCTACACCCAGCCTCCCACGCCCCGGTCTGCCTCTCAGGGAACTTCCACTACCATCTGTGCAGAGGCAGAGATTAACCAAGTTTGGCATTTCACAGAAGATATTTTCCAAGCCAAGCAGACAACAGTCTCGGAAGCAGAGGAAGTGGTCACATTTTGTCCCTCCAGAACTGCACTGAATTCATGTTTTGCTTTCAGAGACATTTTTTCAGCACCACAAACTGGAGTTGGATCACACAGGGTCAGTCAACTATCTGCTGTTTCCTACCTGCTGAAATTGAGCACTTTCACGTCATGCATAAGACAGAAAGAACTTCATCCTCCACCTCACCTGTATCAGCTCTGCAATGCAGACAGATGACTGCACCATTTAAGAAACCAATACAAAAATATATGTAGGTCTCTAAGACTCAAAAGGAAAACTGGGGGAAAAGCTTCCTTCTCATATACAGGGTCTTGGAGTCTAATCCAAAACTTGTGCAAGGAAAGCAGGCAGTGCTTCTCAGAGCTGCTGTCTATAGGGAGAGCTCCTCAGGCCTGAGGCTTTTCACAGGATCTGCGTTTGCTACCTCCCACAAGTCATTTAATGCTGCCCCAGTCTTGACAGCCTTATCTTGTTAATGAGGTTAGTGTATATGCATTAAAGAGGAATTCATATTCTTTAAATGTTTCCCTATCTCTCTCACAACCTAACCAGTTGTTTGCCCTGTAGTTTTGCAAGAAGCAACTTTTCCAAACACCTTACTGAAGAATTTGGTATTATGTAAACGCTCTATCCGCCTTAAATTAAGAATTCTCGATTTCAGTAAACAGTAAGGTGCCTTACAGAGTGCAAAAGATACAAGGTTCATTTTGAGGGCTGTCCTTCAAGGCAGCACTTGCACTGTGAATTTCCCATTCTCAACAGCTCCCAAAAGTCACAGCAAGTTCACAAAGAGGTGTCACACAGAGGTTCTTCAGACTATTTTCTCTTCCTAGAAAGCTTCCAGCATGCAGCTTACTGAAACAGCTGGGAAAGTTCTCCCCTCCTGGCATTACACAAATGCTGAGAAACTGGCAGCTTTTACATGGAAAAATCTGCTTTCTGGAACAGAATTTGAATGAACAGTATTTTCTGTTTACAAAACAGCATATCTTTCTGCTTTGTTTGACAATTTTTCAAGATTCTGATCATACTAGAAATGCTGTCAGATGATCTGTTTTTCTCTGTCGAAGTTAGATTAAATTCTTAAAGAAGAAACCATTCTATCAGTAGCTAATAAAATTAACATGTAGGGGAATGAAATCATGGTCCACTTTCCTGAGCATAACAATGTTGTTAAAGCAAAACGTTTGCTGAAACAGATTAACTTTTTTTTTTTACAAAATATGTTTTATGATCAAATCACAGATTAAAATATGCTGTGAGTTTAATGTGAAAATACATCAAAAATCCAAGCACATGAACTGTAAAATGAGAATATCTGCTGGCAAATTTCAATAGCAGCAAACAAAACCCACTTGTTTTTGTTTCACAGCACTGAATTTTTCTATTCCCACTCCCTTCTGAGAAATGCAGTCATCAACTTAGGCCTATTTTTTTGCTAATATAGAGACAAATGTTCCAACTCCTTCCTCATTTTTTCCATCTTTAAAGTAAACATCTTTATTTTCTAAAACCAGAAATGACACATCAAAAAAGTTTTACTGTAGGATAAATTTTAATGCATATAATGCATCAAAATGCTACACAGGAAAAAAAACCAATTATATGTAATAACAACAAAGGAGGAGATGGCTCAGAGAATTCAAGGGAAAACAAGAAGGCAGTGGGTAAATAACTTCATCTTGTTTTCCATTGTAACTTTAAGAATACTGTATAAAATATTTGTTGTTGAGATTATTTCTTCATAGACTGACCTCCCAATATATTTTACGCCTTTCACGAACTAAACTCCTTTAATTAAAAGAAAAATTCCTCTCCAAGTGCCTATTGTATGCAACAGTTTGAGTTTTGATGCCCCAAAGGCTCACTGATTTTCACATCTAAAAACAGGGGGTTTGATTTTATAAGTTTTGAAACAGTTCATTGAAGACAGAAAAAAGTCAAATGTGAAATATCATCGAATGAGAAGAAGAGAATGAAGGGAGACAGAGCACACACACAGGCTGGTAACAGCTTAAACAATCAGCTTAAAGGAGAAAGGGAAAAGTGCTACAGTCAAATGGCTTCACTGGCCTCTATAAAAGGAATCAGGGGTCTCTGCTGTCTTAGTAAGCAAGTTCCCCCATTAAAAAGAAAACAAGATGAACATCTAATTAGCTGAAAGTCAAGAAGAAAAGTGCAGTGTGCTGCCGAGAGCTGCATGCAGAATGAGCAGTGCCAGGGAGATGCTGGGCGCACGCGGAGCCGCCCTGCAGCTGGGAGCTCCCAGCTCACAGCGTGCCCTGGGCACATGAGACTCGTGGGCCCACTCGAGACAGTGGGAGCAGGGCTGGAAATGCTCCTCCTCAGGAAAAGGGGATGCCAGCCACAAAGAAGAACATGTTCCTGCCACCCTCTCTTCATTGCTGAACAGCAGGGAAAGAAACTAAATCAAACCCAGTAACATGAAACAGCAGGAAGAGGGAGGAAAAGAAATTAAGTCTTTTGCACACCAAAGTTATATTGTTACACTATTAAACCAGCTCCTTCCTCCTCAGAGCTACAGCAGGATGTCTGAATTCACACCAATTTCCATAGGCATCCAAAGACAAAAAAAAAGAGAGAAAAGTGGATACTGCTCACTGGACTTTACACTTACAGGGTGCTGCCCTTCCTAGCAATACGACCTACTTTGAAGAATACCACCACTCTTCACTTATTTGCTTAATTCAAAGAGATAACAGACTCATCATTCATCATCTCTCAAAGCAAAGCACTCATGGAAGGTTCATTATTCGGGAAGAATTTCTACTCAGTAAGTAGCTTGAATATAAAACCTCCACACTGGGGATCAGCATCTCTGCTGAATAGTGATCTTTATTGCAACACAATGATTGCACTGAACACTGGTGTGTTCAGACCTGCTTACGAGAATGGAAGTTCTTGAGTTTGGTCTTTTTACAAAAATGTAAGCTCTTAATTTAAAATCATACCATTTTCACAGATCCAGGAACCACTAACAAGGTATGAAAGATTGTTTAAATGACAGAAAGCAGCCTTGACCAATTCTGGATGGAAACAAGGGAGAAGAAGGAAAAAAATTCATAGGAGTGCTTCTTTTCTCAGAAAACTTGGAAAATATTCACTTGCACAGTTAAAGCAGGTAACAATTGGACCTCATACCATCAAGACAGATGTGATGCAGTTAGCCTGTTAATATTATTTATCAAAATTAGAGTAAGAATTTGTTCAGAACTTGGGATAATTTTAAAACTTAACAAAGACAACTGAAATTGTTTATCAACCAATACATAATCTGAAAAACCTCACATAGTGAAATGCACACAGTAGGAAACTTTAAACTTAAAAATAGGAAACAGTATCCTTGTTTAGTCTCAACTGAGGACAAAAAAGAAACAAGTGTTTTCTCAGTCAAGACTGCTAAATTACAAAGGTCCTCTGAAGTCTACATTTATTTTAGATGTACACATAACATACAAATGAAAATAATACATAGAATCAATTACTAGTGCTACAAAGAACTACTGAGGAAAGCATTCTTTTCAAACAGCCACAAAAGAATTAATCCTCAAATAAGTTATCCTTCGAAGTAATGTTACAGTCTAGAACAATTTAATTACAGGTGACAATTCATAAATGCTTTTCTAGCGGTATATTTGATACGCTACGTTCATATAAAGCTAAGTTCTTCAAAAGAAAGAACCACCATTCTCTATGTATTTATGTAGAGTTATTTGCAGTATTTCACAAACATTAAACTGGTTATTCTATTAGGATTTCAAGTCTCTTATCATACAAACTGTACCACAAATATTAAGATAATGAAATACAGAATAAATTCAATGTGTTTGTTAGCATACTTAAAGAAAAGAAGGGAAGGGAAAACAAAAAGACACCATTTGGTATTTGTTTGGATAAACTGTGTGTGGTTCCATAACAACAAGGAAGGGAAACAATCTGAATCTGTACAGATCAAAACCAAACAGCCAACATAAATTAACTCTTAATATATTTCATGCTTCATAGCAGGAGTCTGAGTCTGTAACTTCAACAAATATTTCAAAATAATATCATCACAATATAGCTAATGGTCCAGGACACATTTAAATTGATGCATAGAAATAAATGGAAACAGTAAGTCAAATGAAGAGCAGATGGTCACTCTAAACACTTCATTACCCTCCAACCCTTTCACTTCTAATGCAGAAAAAGTAAAAGAATATATACCACAGTATACATTGGAAAACAAGTACTAAAAGCCCCCTGTTTTTCAAGTATTTAAAATACCAACCCAGAAACACTGCACATAATGCTAGCAGCTGTTGAGTTCATCCTTCTAGCAAAAAAAAGAAACTATTTGAACTTATTCTTATCCTTCCATTTACTTTGCAAAGAGCCTAAAAACTCAATGATGTGTATGTTCTCCCTTCTTCTCTCCACCTCCTGTCCACATTATTTGACTTTTCAGGTCCATTTTTGCTATCCTGTGTTAAACCATACATTTTTAAAGTATGGAGGTTTAATCTTTAAGTGAATAATTTTACAGATAGCTACCAGTGTTTCCCTAATGTCAGCTCTACAAATGTTCACAACAAGCTGTCCTCCACCTGCACCATTTGTGCCCTGCCAGACAGGGCACTTAGGTGAGTCAAGCTGGCAGAATGAGCTGCAGAGGCAGCCACAGACTCATGGCCACAGCAGGGAAATTGAATTTTCCTGGGGGAGAAACAGGACTGAGGAGTGTTTCAAATTTCTGACAACTGCAGGAAAACACAGAAATTTTCTAAATTAGAAACAGGAAAACTAGGACAGAGAGCCCCAAACCAGAAGGAAGCAGTCCTCTAATGCTCTTTAAAGTGCCTTCCAGAAGAGATCCCTCACAGCTTGTGTAGCTAGCTGCTCCTGTGATGAAAATAAAACTACTTTTACAGACTGGGTAAACAGAGTTAAGTAAAGGAAAACCCACAGAACTAAAAGAAATATGCTCTTATTAAGAAGAAAATTCATTATGTATCAATGATATCCACACAGAAAAAGTAGAGATAATTGCTCAAGAAGATTGCAAATGAAAAGGGAGAGTTGAAATGCTTGGGAATTTAATAACAGAAGCCCCGAATTGCAAAATGGACCTAGGCTTGAAGAAGGTGAGACACTAAACAAGGCCTCTCAGAGAAAGTTACATAAAAAAGGTATTTACAAAGGCACTACAAACAAGGAAGTACATGAAGACAAAGCATGTGCAGAGAAGCAGTAGTAGAGATAGCCATCCCCTTTGTTTCAGAAAAAAAAAAGATGAATAATACATCCTTTACTTTATATATAGCTATACTGTTATTTATATAGTCTCTTCAACTTTTTTCTTCCTGTACCGTCTTCTGCAATCCAAACAAAACTAGTCCTCTAGTTGCTCTTACATATGTACTGAACATCCAAAGTCTCTTTGCTCCTATTTCTTACCTCATAGGAACTTTTGACATGTTCCAGATGTTCTTGTTCCTCTTCAGGACTCCTACTAAGTGTCTGAAGCTACTGACTTGCCACCCAACACTATAGAAATAATCACTAGAACATATTAGTACACTGTTGACAAAGAAGTTCTGTATTGTCAAACTGTTCTGTAAGTTTCCTTCTTAAAGACCCTCTCCCTTCAAATCCAGGGTGGTCTTCAAAGTTTCTCCAATGTTTGCTGTCAGATAGGTAAGCTCATTGCAAACATTTGCTATGAAATAATTTTTGGGCTAATAAATGAGAGCCACACTGACATTTCACATGATTACTCTCCTCAGCATAGTTGCCTTCTAGTCCACTGCAAAAAGGCTTCTGAACAAATGCATACAACAGCCTTACTTCTCCCCATCTCTCCAAACACATCAGCTCTCCATCAGAGAATTAGTACCAGGTGCTCTTGCTTTTGTATTACACTGCTCTCATCACTGGCTTTCTCCCCCTCCCCGGTTATCAATTCTTTGCAGCAGCACTCCTGTCATCCTATCTGTATTTCACTGAAAAATTGTATTGGTTTTCATGAAGAATTAATGGAATTCACAAGCAGAATTTCTCTTACATATGCCAAAACAAAACACTGCTTTTTGTCTCCTTTTTCTACTATGTACTCCCTTTTCTATTCTGTTTCTTTTATATGCTGTAGATTTATTGGGGATGTTTGGCAAGCCCATCAAGGGCCAAAAATTCCCTCTTCTCTCTCAAGAGCCTAATCTCATGCATTTCTGAAGCATGGCTGCAGTCATGTGTGCACACCCCATCTCATTTTTCTCTCTCTGGGGCTGTGCATGTTCCTGATTCTGTATGTGACTGTACTATGAATGCCTTTCATACACCTTCAGTACACACTGCAGCAAGGCATACGGAACAGGGATAACATAATTAAAGGTTATTACCAGCAGACAACACACCGAGTTCTATCTAGATACAGCTGCTTAATCAGAGCTGTAAGGCACTCAAAAGGCATTTCAACGTGAACTGAAGAAGCAAAAATATCCAACCTCTTCTATCAACAGAACCTGATCAGTTTATGAAGGAAATTACTGGTGCTGGTGCTCACAGAAGCTCATGAACGGGAGAGGCCTTTTGCTTCCCAGTGTTGCAAATATGCTTTTAACATCTTCCAGTAAGTACTCTAATTTTATGTTGTTGAAAGGTAACTTCTGCATAAAGAAGGCATATTACAAATTTTATAAGTGATAAAAGCTTTAAAGAATTTATTAAAAAATCCCATTACCCATGTGATGCAATATATCTGTCAGAGGGGGGCGTGTGTGTGTGTAACTCCTTATTAGGAATCTCCAGAGCAGGACCTGAACCCAAGTATCCACATGCATATCAGAGCATGTTTCTAGAGATAATATTCATGAAACATTATTTGGAAGTCATATGTGATATGAAAGAAAGAAAAATTAGTTGCACTTCTCTCCTGATATTTATAACTTCATCAAGTAAATACACTAATCAATAAAACTGAGATAACTGCTCAAGAGTTAATTTAACATTTATATCTGATGTAAGCATAGAGGCCAGACAGCAATTTTTGCTATGTTCATGTTACCCCAATAAGAATATAACACATAGCAGATCAGATTAGAAAACAGTATTGAAGAGCATTTACTATTCCTATCCTGAAGTGTTTCCATAGCAGCCAAAACAATTATTAAAAAAGATACACCAAAAGGATGGCAAAGAAATAACATAAAAGCCATTCATCTGAAAATAATTCACAGATTTGAACAGTTATATTTGAGCTGTTGATTAATTTAATCCTTAAACATTACATACTTTCTAATACATCACACAAGTCTTTGTAATGATCTTCAGAGCAGCAGAGGAATTTATCAGAGCAAGAAGATTTTTAGAAAGAAGTATTTATAACAGACAACATGTTGACTGCTGTGGATTCACATCACAGAAAATAAAAGGTATCTCAGATCTGCTTTGCAGGATGAGGATTTTCTTAGTGGAGGAAGCTTACCATTTGCTTCTTCTTTTGTCCCACTTAAGACTACAGAAAGCCAAGAACACTCTACACATTCTCCTCCTGCTCTCCCACAATTTATCAGAAAATACTGTTTTCAACAGCATCAAGCAACATTAATTCCTGCTACTCTTGACAGTCCCACTGAATAGCCATCTTTCATATCTGCCCTTTAAGCTTTCATAAGATGCACCTAATTAAAAATCAAAGGCTCAGTTTTCAGAAATGTCAGCTACCGTGCCTTAGAGGTAAGAAAAATTTGGCTTTTTGGCTTTATCTGAGAGCCATCTATGTATTAACTAGCATGCACCATCACTGCTACCTAAATGTCAATGCTCTCTCCTTGCCTTCTCTCTGTAAGAACACAGCATCACCTACAACAAGTTTTTCTTTCATTCAAGTCACGAGTCTTCTAGAAAATAGAGGCAGGATTGTTTTGGCAACAATGAGCAAGTGGCCTTCCATCTACCTATGACCAAATTGCAAACTCTGACCAGCTAATAACCTCCAGTTTAAGTGAGAGTGGAACACAAAAGATACTAAACAGGTTCCCAATGGTAAAAAGAAATATACAGACAGCTATGTGTGAGGAAGGAGGGATGGCTTCTAATGGAAGCGTTTTTTTTCTCCTTGCATCAGTTGTCATCACTGGATTTCAGATGTGCAGACACGTGGTGTCAGGTCAAGAAGAAGTAATGACACCATTTATGTTCCCCTTCCCATGGGCAATCACCCCACAGCAACAGAACTGGTCAACTGCCACTCACTCCTGTATAACAGATCCAACCTTAATAGCATCTCACATTCAATACAGGGCCCTGAGGAGCTCGTGGGTTTAAAAAGCCATCCAGTGCATTATTCTGTTTAAAAAGAGTACTTTTGAAGTACATGATTCTTGCCTTACGAGTGAAGAAAAGAGCCAGCATCATTAAGCAATCCTTGAAATTTCATGCAAGAAGCTGAGTATAGAATCCATTATCCAGGGGTATCTGCAGTGCTCAGAATAATCTTATGTTGACATTTGTGTGGAGGCAGCTGGGTACGAAACAAGTTTGTGAAAGCCAGAGAACACCTACAAATGGAAGAGTACACAGCACGTAGAAGGGCAGGCTTGCAGATGGGGTAGTCCAAGGGCAGAGCACATGCAGTAAAAAGAATAAAGTGCAAATGCTCCAGTAGAAAGAGGGTGTGGGAGCACTGATAAAGAAGGAAGATTACTCCAGTTCACTACTGCTATACAGCCTAGAGAAAAAGGAGCTAAGGAAGAACTTGGAGATCAGGACAGATGTCTGCTTCTGTTGCCACCATGAACAAACAAAAGTCTGCAAGGCATGTACTTTCTGATACAGACAGTATCAAACAAATCATAACATCAACCACAGTTATCAATTTACTGATGCAGGATTTATTTTTCCAACAGCTCCCACCTATAAGAAAACACTGGAGCAGAACATGATACATTTACCTTAGACAAAAGTTTCAGGGTTTCAGTTTAATTGGAGTATTAAAAAAATGAAAAAGTAACTGTTTCATACAACAATGGAAATGAAAAAAAAAAAAGAATCTTTTTTCTGTGTACATAGCTAACTTTTCTCCAGTCATGTCTTTTCTGTCATTCCTCCGCACAAGCAAATAAACCCTGTAGTCTTTGAAATTCAATAAACCTTTGAATTACTTCTAAACAAAGTCTTAGAGATAGCCTAAAAAGTTGTAGTTGCAAGAGTATTGTACGCTAATATCAACAAGTTCCTTTTTCAACTAGAAAGGCAAGAGGGGTGCAATGTCAGCATGAAGAGCACATTTTATAGATGCCAGTATCTCCTGAAATAAGTGCTTGCAAACACAATCAGCAGCACAGCGAAATCCTCTGCAATCATCTCTCTACTTGATTTTATGAGCACGCTGCTCATTGGTGATGAAGCCCACACTCCCTCCCCTCCTTTTGAAAAAATTTGAGCTGAAATGAAAGAAAGCACCATACACTTTTTTTTAAGAGATGCTACTCAATTAATTCAGCTTAACCAGTCCCATACCTCAGTTTCTGAGTATTAAAGCATGTTCTGTTTCACGCCCTATTCCCCTAAAATCTAGACCTGTAAAGCTCAGAGAAACTTTACTGATCAAATTCTATAAACAGTGCAATGCTTTTTTCAGTTTTTTCTAACTCTCAGTGTGGGTGTCGCTTTCAGTTAAAGAAAGAAAAAACATGAGGAACAGATATGGAATTCAACAGAACAGTTTTTAATCCTCAAAACTCTGTCAGCTATTACATGCTCCAAAGTCCTCCATCAGTCTAGGGATTTGGGTGAAAAAAAAAGAAGCCAACTTCTTACTCTTGTCTTTGGACAGCTGAGCTACAACCACTACATGTGCAGCTCACATTCTGAGAGCACTGGCAAGTCTAAGCTTCATTTGGAGATCAGTTCAAGCAAGAATGCTCCACAGCTTCATACCTGGGCCAAGCAGATACGTCCATATGTTTTCAGCACTCAAGGACTGTGAGTGTCATTACCTCATTTCTGATCCTACAAATCCTCAGACCATCTTAAACGGGCTCTACAGCAAAATCTGACCTTTGACAAATCAGAGTATAACCTTAAACAAAATATTTACCAAGCTTATTGACATAGACCTCTATAAGTAAACCCTTAGCACACTGATAACAATCATCAACTCTACTTTATAAAAATTTGTGCTGAGATGCTAGGAGGAGTGCAGCAAGTTGAGAAGGAGATGTGAGGAGAGGAAATATATTAGCATTTCAAATATCTAGAAATGTGTGATGTAGTCTGTAGGCAAGAGAGGCCTGATAATGCTTGTAGCAAGTATCTCTAGGTGGCTCCGTTCACATACTTCACTTGTAAGAGTCTTACTCAATCTCTTCTGTTTCTTTCAAGTGGAAACAATAGGGTTGCAAAATTCCATGTTATAGTGAAATGATGCCAATATATACAGATGACAGCTAATATGAAAGGTACCTAACAAGAAAAAGCCCTCTCTTTTATATTGCTGGAGATTAAAGCAGTGCACAATTTCTCAGGTTGTTACACTCACTATTACCAAGTTCTCCCACCTGTTTCTGAAGACCAAGCTTAATGGCTAGTGACTATTTAGGCTGAAATTGAAAGAACATTAATGTTTTTCAAACATAGTAAACTTCCATACTATATCATGGGAAACTT